>CM034150.1:760902725-761177725 GCA_019776745.2 Taxus chinensis | reverse complement strand
GCCATTCCATTCGAGAAAAATTCTTGAACCACCACATCCTACTTGAGTACTTCCCAAAAAATTCTTAAGTAACTGATATACTCACCAAGTCTCTTGGTAAGGTGAAATTTGAGTTGTTTTAGGAGTGCATTTTTGTAAATAATGGAATAAGAGGGTATGTTGGGATAAACTAATAAATTAATTATACATTATAGTCAGTTACTAAACTAACCTTCCTTGATTGGTACACCTATCATCTATGTAAATGACCTATTCAGTTTTACATCATGTATAAATTATATCTCTCATGTGAATAATAGACATCAAATCATTTTGTCTTGTTCTCCCATCAGAAAAAAGTGGTATACATGGCCTAATAATGTGTATAATGTTAGCTTAATTAATACATTTGTTCTCCATGTATCATATATTGTTCTCCACGTATCATATGCAGTTACTCCTTAACCATGTAACTACCTACCGTGCAACTGTTCCAGTGCCTATATATTTTTGGGCTTGCTGTTTTGTTAATAAAGCAATCAATAAATCTTCTTCCAGTGCCATTATGATAGACACTCCAAAAGATAGAATGTATTGCTATATTTTAAATAATACAGTGCACGCCTTTATATAGGCCGATAGGGAGCGCCGTGAGGGAGACGGTTATTCAACTATCCACTAACTAACACACAAATACTAACAAATGTATTAATTTGCTAACATTCCCCCCCTTAATACATTGTTCCTACATATGTACCCCATAAAAAAATCAAACTTCACCTTGCCGAGAGACTTAGTGAGAATATCTGCAACCTGAGAATCGGTAGGGCAGTACTGGAGCTGAATTTGGTGGTTCAAGACCTGTTCATGAATGTAGTGACATTCGACCTTATTATGCTTTGTTCTTTCATGAAAAATAGGATTCTTCACAAGCTTCAACACACCTTGATTTTCGCAGTAAATGATGGGAGGTTTCTCTTCAGGAATCCCTATATCTATAAGAATGCGACATAACCAAATCACTTCATACATAGCTCCTCGTGCGGCGCGGTATTCAGCCTCAGTGGATGAGAGAGCAACAACAGTTTGCTTCTTGCTAATCCACGAGATAGGTCCAGATCCGAGATGAAAAACATACCCTGAAGTGGATTTCCTGTCATCAACGGATCCTGCATAGTTCGAGTCTGTATATCCCTGTAAGAAGAACTGCGTGTTCTTCTAATACTCCAGACCAAAGTCAACTGTACCTCAAACATATCTCAACACATGCTTTGCTGCTATCCAATGACATTTATTCGGCTCCTACATAAATCTAGCGAGATAGCTCACTACAAAGCAAAGATATGGTCTGGTATAAGTCAAGTAAATGAGACTCCCCACAAGCTGCCTGTAGTGAGTGCCATCTACCTGCGGTGAATCCTGGAATCTAGATAATTGCAAACCTTTTTCCATAGGTGTGGACATTGGTTTACAATCTGACATTCCATATTTTTCCAGGAGTTTCTTGGCATATTTCATCTGGGAGATGAAGATATGATTCTTCTTCTGCCATATCTCTAAGCCAAGACAGTAGTGAAGTAGCCCCAAATCTATCATGTCGAAGGATTTCTTCAGATCATTCTTTACATCATCCACAAGATTGTCAGAACTTCCTCTGATCACAAGATCATCTACGTACAAAACCAGAATGACAATCTCTGTTCCTACCTTCTTGATATACAAATTTGTATCTAAGGAGCTACGAGTGAATCCATGCTGCAATAGATGATCATCAATTTTTATATACCATGCCCTAGGTGCTTGTTTGAGTCCATAAAGTGACTTTATCAGACAACATACCTTGTGTGGTTGATGCTCGTCTACAAACCCTTCAGGTTGGGCCATGTATACTTATTCTTTTAGATCACTGTTTAGAAAAGAACTCTTGACATCCATTTGCTGAAGTTTCCATCCATTTTGTGCTACCAATGCACAGACAACTCTGATGGTTTTGATCTTCACAGTGGGTGCAAAGGTCCTGTCATAGTCAATTCCTTCTTGCTAAGCATAACCCTTTGCAACAAGTCATGCTTTGTGTTTGTCGATTGAACCATTTTCCTTATATTTTGTTTTGAAAATCCATCTGCAGCTAATGGATTTCTTACCTGGAGGCAGATCGACAAGTTCCCACGTCTGATTCTGAATTAGGGAATCATATTCAGCATCCATAGCCTGTTTCCACTGTGGTTGATCTAATGCCTCACGAACAGTGTTAGGTTCGGTGCTATCAACAACTGAACTCATAAGTGCAAAATTTACCTCATGTATGGCTTGACTTCGTGTTCTGACTCCTGTAGAAGTCTCAGGAAGTGAGTTCAGGTGTGCATCCCCAATAGTATTCTGGACCCATTTCAGATGTTGGTGGTGTTATTGCTGATGTGAAGATGTGTTGTTCAGTGTGCCTAGATCAATGAACAAGTCTCCACTCAGCTCTTCTTCTCTCTGAGAAGAATCATCTTGCCCATCATCTGGATGTGTGAGCAATCTATGTGACGAGGTCGGTACTGGATCTCCATTGTGTGGCAGGGAGTCAAAGGATGACTCATCACACACCACATCTCGAATCTCGTAGATCTTCTTCATCCCAGGATCCATGAGACGATATGCCTTTGAGGTAGTACTATACCCCAAGAAAAGACATGGCAGTGTCTTTTGATCGATCTTCTTCCTTTTCTCATCTGGAACATGCATATATGCAGTATAACCAAAAACTCTCAAATGATGAATAGAAGGTTTACGACCAGTCCATACCTCTTTCGGTGTTCTGTTCTGTAAGATCTTCATGGGTACCCGGTTGAGTAGATACACTGTTGTCTGGACTGCTTCTGCCCAAAACTGATCCTCCAACTTGGCGGTGTAGAGCATACAACGAGCCATCTCCATGAAAGTCTTGTTGTGGTCACTCGGAAATCCCATTTTGTTGGGGTGTGTAGGGTGCAGTCAGATGTTGCTGAATGCCATGTTGCTTCAGGTATGCTAAGAACTTCTTCGATACAAATTCACCCCCCTCAATCTGAGTGGAGGAGAAGGAGAGGCTTCCCAGACTGCCTGGTGGCATGCTGGTAAAAGGTTTGGAAATTGGCAAATGCCTCACTCTTCTTCTAGAGAAAATATACCCACATTTTTCATGAGTAATCATCAATGATGAGCTGGAAGTACTCAAAACCTTGGAAACTAACTGGCAGGGGTCCACACAGATCGGTATGTACAACCTGAAGATGCTCCATAGAATGATAAGAGCTCTGTTTGAATGGACCTCTATGTTGGTTGCCAGTAAGACATCCCAAGCAAACATGTAAGGAATGGGAGAGTGGAGGAAGCCCTCTTACCATTTCCTTGGCACTGAGATGATGCAGAGCCCTGGCAGAAAGATGACCATATCGAAAGTGCCATAGTGCAGTGGACTCCGCCGTTGAAGCAAAGAGATAAATTTTAGATGAAGTGACCGCATCCAGTGCAAATAGATAGCCCTTCATAAATGCTCGAGTAATAACTGAGTCTCCCTGGGAAATGATGCAGGACTTGAGCCCTTTCTCAACAAAGAATTCAACCTACATTCGATGATTAAGAAGTTGACACATAGACAAGAGATTGGAGGTCAAACCTGGAACATATATCACCTTCGTGAGTGTACATCTTCGTGTCCCAAGAGGAATGATGACATCACCAATCCCCACTGCAATATACTCCTGATTATCTGCGATGGTGATCCGATCTCCAGTGGGCCGGTCACTCAGGGTATGGAACAACTTCTTATTACCAGTCATGTGTTTTTTGGTGCCTGAATCAATCAACCAGACACTTTTTGACGACTGCGAAGTCTGTGAGACTAGGACAATGTCCGAATGAGTTGTGTCTAGAACCTCTTCATCGGAGGTGGCATCGTGCTGAGCAGTAATATGACCCTTCTACCTCTGATTACGAGCACGCCATCAAGATTTCTTGGAATATCCTTGGCCAGAAGTGCTCTCTTCGCCAGAGTTTCCATACTTGCGACCATTGTAATAATAATTCACAGTCGTGTGCGTATCCGTGGAGCAAATGTGGCACCATCGATCGGCCTTATTGTTTTGCTACTTCTGGGGTGGCCGCTGTGGTGGCTGCTGAGAAGGTTGCTACTGTGGATGTTGCTTCTGATTCTGGGGGGCTGACTGCCCTTTCTGAGGCTTATGCTTTTGCCTCGTGATGAGAGCCTTGTCTTCCAAGGCTTCTTGAACATTATGAATGGCTTCTTCCTGCTGGAGATAATTCACCAGTGTGGCAAAACTCACCTCCTATTGAGTGATGGTCAACATGGTGATCAGTGTCTGAAACCGGGAAGGAAGAGCTCGCAAGGTGAGCAGGACTAGCAACTTGTCATCCACCGGTTCACCGAGAGCAGAGAGTTTTGCACGTAACTCA
Source organism: Taxus chinensis (assembly GCA_019776745.2). Taxonomy (NCBI): domain Eukaryota; kingdom Viridiplantae; phylum Streptophyta; class Pinopsida; order Cupressales; family Taxaceae; genus Taxus; species Taxus chinensis. The sequence continues at coordinate 761,173,306 of CM034150.1, read as the reverse complement.
GCCACATGCCGCAAGAAGGCTTCTATTGATTCATCATCATGCATACTCATCGTGTGAAGCTTAGTCTGAAGATGCAACTTCGTCGTTAGATTCTTGGCTTCATAGATGGTACACAACGCGGTCCATGCCTGAGAGGAAGTGGTTGCTTCCTGAATGTAAGGTTGAACCTCATCAGAAAGGCTCAGAGTGATAAGCATTAATGCTTTAGCATCAGGCATTTTCATACTTAGCCAACAGATCAACGTCTGTGGGAGGGGCGTCTTTGCCAGAAACGATACCCCAAAGATCTTCAAATTGAAGAATTGTTCGCACCTTAGTTTTCCATGCGGTGAAATTTGGCCCTTTGAGCAATTGGGCATTCGGACAATAGAATGCAAGGTGCAGACATTTTCAAAAACTCAAAAATGTATTTTATTTATTTATTTTTCAAAAATGGCTACAATGCTTACTGAAGGAACCTATCCCGAAGATGGGCTCTATAAACTCGTGTAGTGAGATACGGACGCTCCTGTGGGTGTTCTATTTCACGTTCATCATCTGCATCATAGCCATGTTCAAGTTCTGCACACGAATCTGTCGTGCTTGACATCGAACGTCGAACCAAAAATACTCCAATAGTCCTCGGCACACAATCTCGTCAAAGAGAATATTCCCAGTGTTGCGGAGCTCGTTGACCAAAGCAAAGAACAGTCTAGCAGTGTCTTCATTGTCGCTCAATGCCCAAACATTTGGTGCATTTCTCGCAATGCTTTCTGCATCTGAAATTTGTGACATACGTGGGCTGGCCTCATTTTGAGATCACGTGTGTACCTCAGTGTTGGCTTGGTTCTTCCATGGCTCACCTCCTTCAACGCAACACATAGGTCTGCACACCAATCTCCAGCCACGTTTTTCAGGATTTCTTCTACTTTCACCCGATAGCAAAAATGCAACAGTATATTGTGGTCAAAGTACTAGTTGATAACCACGCATCAAGAAAGTTAAATGAGGATTCTGACAAACTTCTTCCTATGCACTCATCATTGATTAAAAAAAAATTGTTTTCCAACCTGCAATGGTCCCTTGATCCATGTAGATCAGAAAAAGAAACACAGGTCCATTTCACATGTCAGAACCACAGCAGTTGTCTCCAGTTGGGTGCACATCATTGGATTTTTGAGCACCGATCTCTGTTCACTTCTTCTTCATGTGCAGGACTTTACACAACACTCTACTTTTCTTCTTCAACGCAGGACTTTACATAGCCACTTTTCAGCGCCGTGCAATGGGTCGCACGGTGAAACTGTTCCTTCATGCAAGTCCAACTAAAATAGGAAACAACTCCATGCCAAAGAGGTCACTAAAATGAAAACGCAGGCCTCCAATAATTCTTTTCCAAATGCCAATGCTGAGAAACCGAGGGGGCTTGAAGCTCTGATACCAATGATAGTAGAGAATTTTATTGATTTATTCAATGTGTGTCCATAAAACAACAGAAAAGGAGAATATAAAGAAACGGGAATGGTTACAAATCAAAGATAGTTAAGAAGTAAACTTTATTGAACCATATGCAGCATAGGAAAAAATATGTATTAAATGTAATAATCAGCTGGAACACTCCTGAGGTACACACGCGCTCTCAAAACAAGGCCAGCCTACATATGTCACAAATTTCGGATGCAGAAAGCACTACGAGCAATGCACCAAATATTTGGGCATTGAGCGACAATGAAGACACCGTTGGACTATTCTTGGCCTTAGTCAACGAGCTCCGCAACACTGGGAATATTCTCTTTGACGAGATTGTGTGCCGAGGACTACTGGAGTATTTTTGGTTTGACGTTTGATGTCAAGCATGACGGATTCGTGCAGAACTTGAACGTGACTATGATGCAGATGATGAAAGCGAAGTAGAATGCCCACAAGAGCGTCCGTGTCTCACTACACAAGCCTATAGAGCCCATCTTCGGGATAGGCTCCTTTATTAAGCATTGTAACCATTTTTTGAAAAATAAATAAAATACAATTTTGAGTTTTTGAAAATGTCTGCACCTCGCATTCTGTTGTCAGATTCCTAGTTGCTGAAAGGGCCAAATTTCACTGCATGGAAAACCAAGATGTAGACGATTCTTCAGTTTGAAGATCTTTGGGGGATCATTTCTGGCAAAGACATCCCTCCCACAGACACTGATCTGTTGGCTAAGTATGAAAAGGCCGATGCAAAAGCACTAATGCTTATCACCTCGAGCCTTTCTAATGAGGTTCAACCTTACATTCGGGAAGCAACCACTTCTTCTCAGGCATGGACCGCATTGTGTACCATCTATGAAGCCAAGAATTTGATGACGAAGTTGCATCTTCAGACAAAGCTTCACACGATGAGTATGCATGATGGCGAATCAGTAGAAGCCTTCTTGCGGCGTGTGGCTGAGTTACGCGTAGAACTGTCTACTCTCGGTGAACTGGTGGATGACAAGTTGTTAGTCCCACTCACCTTGCGAGCTCTTCCTTCCCGGTTTCAGACACTGATTACCACGTTGAACATCACTCAACATGAGGTGAGTTTTTCCACACTGGTGAATTATCTCCAGCAGGAAGAAGCCATTCAGAATGTTCAAGAAGCCTTCGAAGAAAAGGCTCTCATCACGAGGCAAAATCATAAGCCTCGAAAAGGGCAGTCAGCCCCCCAGAATCAGAAGCAACATCCACAGCAGCAACCTTCTCAGCAGCCACCATAACGGCCACCCCAGAAGCAACAGAACAACAAGACGGATCAATGGTGCCACATTTTCTCCACATATACGCACACGACTGCGAACTGTTATTACAATGGTCATAAGTATGGCAACTATGGTGAAGAGAGCACTTATGGAAAAGGATATTCCAAGAAATCCTGATGGCGTGCTCATAATCAGAGGCAGAAGGGTCATATTGCTACTCAATAGGATGCCACCTCCGATGAAGAGGTTCCAGACACAACTCATCCAGACATTGTCCTAGTCTCACAGACTTCACAGCCATTAGAAAGTGTCTGGTTGATTGATTCAGGCACCAGCAAACACATGACTGGCAATAAGAAGTTGTTCCATACCCTGAGTGACCGGCCCACTCGAGATCGGATCACCATCGCAGATAATCAGGAGTATATTGTGGCAGGGATTGGTGATGTCATCATTCCTCTTGGGACATGAAGATGTGCACTCACGAAGGTGCTATATGTTCCATGTTTGACCTCAAATCTCTTGTCTGTGAGTCAACCTCTTAATCATCGAATGCAGGTTGAATTCTTTATTGAGAAAGGGGTAAAGTCTTGCATCATTTCTCAGGGAGACTCAGTTATTGCTCGAGCATTTCTGAAGGGCCATCTATTTGCACTGGATGCGGTCACTTCATCTAACATTTCTCTCTCTGCTTCAACGGTGGAGTCCACTGCACTATGGCACTTTCGATATGGTCATCTTTCTGTCGGGGCTATGCATCAACTCAGTGTCAAGGAAATGGTAAGAGGGCTTCCTCCACTCTCCCATTCCTTACCTGTTTGCTCGGGATGTCTTGCAGGAAAACAACACAGAGGTCCATTCAAACAGAGCTCTTATCATTCTATGAGCATCTTCAGGTTGTACATACCGATCTGTGTGGGCCCCTACCAGCTAGCTTCCAAGGTTTTGAATAATTCCAGCTCATTATTGATGATTACTCATGGAAAATGTGGGTATATTTTCTCCGGAAGAAGAGTGAGGCATTTACCAATTTCCAAACCTTTTACCAGCACGCCACCAAGCAGTCTGGGAAGCCTCTCCTTCTCCTCCACTCAGATCGAGGGGGGGGGGGGAATTTGTATCGAAGAAGTTCTTAGCATACCTGAAGCAGCATGGCATTCAACAACATCTGACTGCACCCTACACTCCCCAACAGAATGGGATTTTTGAGTGACACAATAGGACTGTCATGGAGATGGCTCGTTGTATGCTCTCCACCGCCAAGTTGGAGGATCAGTTTTGGGCAGAAGCAGTCCAAACAACAATGTATCTACTCAACTAGGCACCCACAAATATATTGCAGTATAGGACATCGGAAGAGGTATGGACTGGTCGTAAACCTTCTATTCATCATTTGAGAGTTTTTGGTTGTATTGCATATATACATGTTCCAGATGAGAAAAGGAAGAAGAGTGATCCAAAGACATTGCCATGTCTTTTCTTGGGGTATAATACTACCCAAAGGCATATCATTTCATGGATCCTGAGATGAAAGAAGATCTATGAGAGTCGAGATGTGGTGTGTGATGAGTCATCCTTTGACTCCCTGCCACACAATGGAGATCCAGGGTACCGACCTTGTCACATAGATTGCTCACACATCAAGATGATGGGCAAGATGATTCTTCTCAGAGAGAAGAAGAGCTGAGTGGAGGCTTGTTCGTTCATCTAGGCACAATGGACAACACATTTTCACATCAGCAGCAGTAACACCAACGTCTGAAATGGGTCCAGAATACTATTGGGATGCACACCTAAACTCACTTCCTGATACTTCTACGGGAGTCAGAACACGAAGTCAAGCTAGACATGAGGTAAATTTTGCACTCATGAGTTCAATTGTTGATAGCACCGAACCTGACACTGTTCGTGAGGCATTAGACCAACCACAATGGAAATAGGCTATGGATGCTGAATATGATTCCCTAATTCAGAATCAGACGTGGGAACTTGTCGATCTGCCTCTAGGTAAGAAATCCATTGGCTGCAAATGAATTTTCAAAACAAAAATATAAGGAAGATGGTTCAATTGACAAACACAAAGCATGACTTGTTGCAAAGGGTTATGCTCAGCAAGAAGGAATTGACTATGATGAGACCTTTGCACCCACTGCGAAGATCAAAACCATCAGAGTTGTCTATGCACTAGCAGCACAAAATGGATGGAAACTTCAGCAGATGGATGTCAAGAGTGCTTTTCTGAATGGTGATCTAAAAGAAGAAGTATACATGGCCCAACCTAAAGGGTTTGTAGATGAACATCAACCACACAAGGTATGTCATCTGATAAAGTCACTTTATGGACTCAAACAAGCACCTAGGGCATGGTATATAAAAATTTATTATCACCTATTGCAACATGGATTCACTCATAGCCCCTCAGATAGAAATTTGTATATCAAGAAGGTAGGAATAGAGATTGTCATTCTAGTTTTGTACATAGATGATCTTGTGATCACAGGAAGTTCTGACAATATTGTAGATCAGGTAAATAATGATCTGAAGAAATCCTTCGACATGACCGATTTGGGGCTACTTCACTACTATCTTGGCTTAGAGATATGGCAGAAGAAGAATCATATCTTCGTCTCCCAAATGAAATATGTCAAAGACATTCCTGGAAAATTATGGAATGTCAGATTGTAAACCAATGTCCACTCCTATGGAGAAAGGTTTGCAATTATCTAGATTCCAAGATTCACCGTAGGTAGATGGCACTCACTATAGGTAGCTTGTGGGGAGTCTCATTTACTTGACTTATACCAGACCAGATCTTTGCTTTGTAGTGAGCTATCTCGCTAGATTTATGCAGGAGCCAAAGAAATGTCATTGGATAGCAGCCAAGCATGTGTTGAGATATGTCCAAGGTACAGTTGACTTTGGTCTGGAGTATCAGAAGAACACTCAATTCTTCTTACAGGGATATACAGACTCGGACTATGCAGGATCCGTTGATGACAGGAAATCCACTTCAGGATATGTTTTTCATCTTGGATTTGGACCTATCTCGTGGATTAATAAGAAGCAAACTGTTGTTTCTCTCTCATCCACTGAGGCTGAATACCATGCCGCACGAGGAGCTGTGTGCGAAGTAATTTGGTTACATTGCATTCTTGCAGATATAGGGATTCCTAAAGAGAAACCTCCCATCATTCACTGCAACAATCAAGGTGTGTTGAAGCTTGTGAAGAATCCTATTTTCCATGAATGAACAAAGTATATTGAGGTTGAATGTCACTACATTTGTGAACAGGTCTTGAACCACCAAATTCAGCTCCAGTACTGCCCTACTGATTTTTAGGTTACAGATATTCTCACCAAGCCTCTCGATAAGGTGAAGTTTGATTTGTTTAGGGGGTACATTTGTAAGAGCAATGTATTAAGGGGGGGAATGTTAGCTTAATTAATACATTTTTTCTCCACGTATCATATATTGTTCTCCACGTATCATATACGGTTACTCCTTAACCATGTAACTACCTACCGTGCAACTGTTCCAGCGCCTATATATTTTTGGGCTTGTTGTTTTTTTAATAAAGCAATCAATAAATCTTCTTCCAGCGTCATCATATAAAATGGAGTACTGAGGTTTCTTCCCCATTCCACTTAAAGGATTTTTTCTTTATTTATTTAATGAGTGGTGGTTTAATATTAATTTTTTTCATTAGATTAGGTAAAAATCAGGGATTGTGGCTCTCAGGGGCATTACATAGAAAGATGCATCGTGAAGACACCAAACAATGAGCAACTTTTATTACCATAATTATGATCATAAATATATATCTTAATTAGTAAATGTTAAGAATCCCCTGAGGGATCTAAGGGATTTAGGTGTGTTCCATTCTACTATGGGTTAAATCATGTGACTATCCACTTCTACACCTTCATGATAAATTGAATGATGCAAGTACTTTACCTTCATGCATATAAAAGCATAATTAGAGGATTTCAAATAAATGTTTAATTATTCAAGAGTGTTGATAATCTTATTGATGTGATTTAATTATTCCTTATATGCATCCCATAGATTAAGTTATCAATATAGAATACCACTAAATGTTTTTACAAAAATAGATGAAAGAATGAATTCATCAAATTATGGAGTGTAGGGGGTGCATTTATAAGGAAATACATATTACTAGAAATTCATCATTCCCCTCATGTGTCCAAAATGTTGTTTTACGAATATATTAATTGATAAATATTATATTAAATGATATCCATATAAACCATATAATTTTGTAAAATAAACGACATTCTATAATTTAACAATTCCTTGATTAAAGGAGTAATGAGCTTGAATTTTACCTTGTATTTTATGAGTTCCATGTAGCTAGGACACATATATTGACGTTAATACTTATTTCATACCATCACCACTATAGAAGAGTAAACAATATGTAGAAATTAAAACATATTCCCATCATCCCATGTACCATATTTTTCATCTTTCTCTTTTAAATAAGGTTAACAATAAGGTTAAATATTACTTGATTGAATTCATGGTACAAGGTATATATGATGATCATGATCTATGTTAGGAGACAAATGTTTTGGTATATCCCCAATATCAAATGTGTTTTCCTTACTAATTACTTATAGATATGATGGTGTAGGACCTCTCAATTGTTTATATTCAAGTGTAAATGGATATTCCACAAATCCATAAGAATCCTTCTTAAGCATTTTTTTGCATTTGAAGAGAAATAATAAACTATGAAGCTTTTTACTTCATCCTACACATCTCAAATGACCTCACTCCGAAACAAAACTTCATGAAAAATAATGTTTACACCTCCCATTTATATGGAATATATGAAGATATTTAGTAGGTAATTTCTTATTTATAGTTTAATTTTATGAAACTTTCTTGAACATATAATTTTTCTACCATCTACTCGCATGACTTCAAATGATGGGGATGTTTAAAAAACATAATTTAAGTGTAATTACAACTATATATTAATGAATTTGTACAGTATTTAAAAATTCAATTAATATTTTTACCATTTTTTTTCTCATGAAACAAAATACCTTTAGGGTTTATGCAGTGGAAATACCTAACACTACATCGAAAGTGATAGTGTGAGGGGAATATTCAATGCCAATATTAGTTAACTATTCTTCTTTAGTAGATGTTTCATCCTATTCTTGTCCCTTATTATTCCCTTTAATGTTGAATAATATCTTCTAGGCATATTTATGTTGTTTGTTCCTTTTGTTGTCATATCTAATGAATATCACTTTTTCTCATTTATCATCAATTTAATGAGGATTTGAATGGATAACTTGATGTATTGATGGTACTAAGGGTCTATGATCTCTAGTTATTGTGAAGTTATTGTTCTTCATGGAAATGATTTTTAAATATGCCCTATATGCCTTGATAATATAATTAAAGAAAAAATTATTAGATATGTTAAGAAAAAATTGATTATGGATTATAGGGGCCATACACAAAAGGAAAAAAAATATATTATAATGAGGAATAAATAATATGGCCTCTACCAGTAGCCAGATTGGATATGCACTACTATTAAGCATATTATCACAAAGTCACCCGTTGAAAAAAGTCAGATAGAGACGGTTTTTGGGATGGACAATACTCCACCCATTCCCATCATCTTAGGATTTACACCAGCAATCCTCCAAGCACCTCTTCATCCTCCATCTTTTTCACAACTGATAAATTTTCTCCCACATTAGCCTAACCTTCATAGACCCTACCATTCTTTGCACCCTGTCCTCCTATTATGGCATCATTATTAAAACTTTGGATGTTAAACTCTTTTATTAGAGCATAGTTATGAACTAGAGTGGTTGAGGAGGAGCACATTTTCTAAGTGGTAGGACATGGGTGTGGACTTTTGTCCTTAATGTCTGAAGAGTGATGCAAAGTCAAAGCACCCCGCTTTGTTCCACTTAGTCTACATGGAGAATTTCGAGAAGACCCTCAAGGTGTCACCATGGCAACTTATTGAAAGAATGTAATGAACTAAATGAGAATGGAACTTAGGTTGATGATTACAAACTACTTGTAACTCACAAATACCCTAAGACCTTGAGTTCTAAACTTAAATGGATGGTAAAAATTATTATTATACTAGAGCTATGAACTGGAGTCATGGAGGAGGATAAATATCTCTAAGTGGTACATGGGGGTGGGATGTGGTCCTTAATGTCAACTGAGTGATCCACATTTGGAGTGCCCCACTATGTCTCACTTAGTCCATATGGATAAGTTCGACCCCTACCTCAAGGTGTCCCCATAGCCACTTATTTGAAGCATCTAATGAACTCAATGGGAAAGGAAATTTGGATGAGGATTTTAAACTACTTGTAACTCATCAATATGCAATGACCTTGTGTTCAAATATTCATGCATTATGTTGTATGCGACCCTTAAGACCTCCTATAGTTAGATAATTTACATTACCATATGTAGTTATATAGTAATGCGAGGAAACATTTTGTAACGACTAAATATACTCCTTCACTGACACTATTGTCCATGTTATTTTCTAGTTAGATGAGCTAGTTCTCCACCACGCTACTACTATAGTGCATTATATCTCCTTCATACAAAATAAGCAAGTGGCATTGAGATCCTTATTTATTTAGTAAACAACCAATGATACAAATTGAATGTGTGTGTGTGTGTGTGTGTGTGTGTGTGTGTGTGTGTGTGTGAGTGTCTACATATTTGTCTATGTATGTAATGACATCATAGTAAACTTTGCCATAGTTTGAATTTTATTAAGATTTAAATTTTTTTAGGTTTGGTTTATTAAGTTGAGTGGTTCCATGACATAAACCTTATTCATTACCACCTTTTGGAGTAGGTTTTGAAACCTAGAAATAACTATCACTCCTGAGCAATGTGATGAATTATTTGAATCAAAATTTAAATCATTATGTGATCTATCTTATATTATGTGAAAGGATAAGAAACATGTTCTTATGTATCTTACCCATATATCCTTTCAGTGTTACCACATGTTCTTATGTATCTTACCCATATATCCTTTCAGTGTTACCACATGTTCTTCCATATTATCACCCAATTCTTCTAACTCTCCTTTCATGCTATGAACCATATAGTCAACATCTACCTTCACATTTTGGATTATCCCCATTAGGGCTTGGATTTATTTATCTACCTAAGAATATACAGGAAAAAAATTTCCACCCCATTCAAACATTGATTGACCCTACTCATTGATAGGATTTTTTCCTATAGTAGAAAAAGTATTTCCTTGGCCTTATGTCAATATCCTCACAATGGTGATTAGATTTAAGGTTTTTTTATCTCTCGAAAGTGCACCCTGTAGAGAGATGGATGCAGGTTTTCTAAGCTTGCAAAATTTGATCTCTCTCTTTTCGTAGATATAATGGAAACACCTCAGGTCTGTGGGTATACCTATTTTGAGGTGAGTCTCTGGTATCAAGGCCAGTTCCTTGTTGATGTATCCTAAATTGATCTCCGGCATTTAATGGGAAAAAATGACTATAAAATAATTAAAACTAAGGTGATACAAAAAAATTGTATGAGGGTTTTGACTGAGTATATGCAAAATTGATATATGAAAGGATTCTTTATGCATGAACCAACAATTTTATACAGAATGTTTAAGGAAAAACACTTTGAGGTATTGAGGGAGAGTATCACAACAATACTACTAAGCTAAACATACACATTAATATCTTGCAGAAATTACTGAATTTTGCAACAGGGTAATATGATTGATCAGGTAATTTACATTCACAAGACTAATATAAACATACACAAGACTGCAAATGATTGGGAAGGAAGAAAATACTTCACACTCAAAAGGAAAAATTGGCAAAAAAAATTGCTTCAGTACTCCTATATCAAAACAGTCCTTCTTTGTGCTTTGCCAAAGCACACAATATATAACAAAAATAAATTTCACCCCTTCCTAAAAATAGTCTAGGGATTGTACTCGCCCACGGATCTTATTTTCATCCTTTATTTAACAATAGATAAAGGAATAAAAATTAAGCACGCAATTACAAATAGGCATTGATAGCCTTGATTACAATACAGTCAAACTGAAGTTGATTGTCCTATTTTTAAGAAAACAAGGGTGAATAATTTGCTAATATTAAGCTTGCTTGTTGAGCAAGTCTCTTTCCTTGTGCATGTGAATTCATCTCCTTGTCTATTATGTCCTCTAGTGAAGAATGCAAAAATCAACTCTCTGTTGGTGAGTAAAACAATTGCAATACTTGCAATATTAACATCCACTGTGGGGACCACTTGTCTATGTGCACATGTTATGATGTTGACATCTCTTGGCTTCTAATGGTCAGAAGGTTGACATACTGCAAATCAAACTCTAACCTCCTTGAAGTGGGGACCACTTTTGCACTTCACCATGGTTTGGCCACCTTTGTAGACTTAGGAAATATAAAAGGCTTGACCATTTTCCATGGAACATGCCATTATAATACTTACCACCTTTTGATCAATACACGCATGCTATATTGGTTGGCTTTTACATATAGTTTAAAACCAACCTTTTCGATGATCATTGTTGGCATGATTTGATTAGCACTTGGATGTTTGAGTATGCACTATAGTCTAAAATTTGGTTAATATTTCAATGATTAATTGGTTAACATGTGGGCTGGCCCATTCTCCACGATGAGCTGACCCTTGGCACATTAATAGATGATATTTTAAATTTAACCCTAATTAGGGTTTTCTTGTGGGCTCACAACGTATATGCATTTCGACTCTGGTTGAGTTGGGTTCGTTGATACATGTCGTCGATCTCTGTACTTATGGATTTTTGATCATCGATTCTGTAACTTAAATTTTAGGGTTTTGATTTGGCTTTTAATGTGATCAGTGACAATAACTTCAAGCTTTAACTGCATTGAATTGTGAACCTGATTATGGGCCTTTGATCTTTTGCAATATGTGATCTTTAGTTGTTGGTTTTCTGGGCATCTTCCTTGCATTAATTTGGAATTTTTGATTTATCCTCGAACATTCGATCTCTGTCCTATCTGATCACAAACCATCAATTTTGAACCTGTGGTTAGGGTTTTCATGTTTGCATTGAAATTTGTTAAAAGTTTCTCGGCCTTTGATCTCCACATGGATCAATCTTTGAACATTGATCGCTAACTCAGTATGAGTTAGGTTAACTGATGGAGGTGGGTGAGTTTTAAAATGCTTGATATCTATCATTTTTTGTCATTTTTTAGCTTGCTCGTAGAGAACGGTGAAGCTGTGGAAAATTTTATGTAGCCCACCATTGTGATCTGTGAAGCTCGGATCCTTTCTCAAAAGAACTCTCTGTATCTTCTCTTGCACCTGTATTTTCTTGTAGTTCACTCTGTTTGAGTTTTATGAGGAGGTTTTGTGATCTTTCCTATGGGTTTGAGTTTGGATTTGTTCAAAAGATATCTGTGATTTGTGAAGTCTTATAACGATTCTTAGTGAACACCATTCTTTGCACTCAAACTCTATGGATTTCTGTAACCGTTCCTTTGTCTGATGAGGTAAGGTAAGTCTTTACCTCCTTGGGTATCACTTTTGATTCATCATTGCCACTTTGTTCTTCAATAAATATTGATGATCTATTTTTCTTTGCATTTTCTATGTGATTTCTTGGCTTAGTTTTGAGCTCAGGTCTCTGTACCTTTCAACCTTCTGAGTCTGTTCGAGCTCTCTAAGAAAGCTAGTTGTGGATATTTTCTACCAATGTTCGAAAGCTTAGAGCTCACCACTTAATTATTCTTTGGTATTTGTGAGTTGGCCTGTAAAGTGGTCACCGTGTTCTTGAGATCTAAATTTCCTGTAGCATATTTTGAATACTAACTTTTGGGTTTCTTTATATTGTTTGTTCTTGGCCATTGATTAGAGGAGCTCAAAGAGCCTCTGTGCTTACTGTGTTTTCTCATGTATTTTTACTTAAAACAATTTTTTAGAAATTCCACTATGTGCACACTGAGTTCCTTCTCTGTTATTAATGGCCTTTATTTATATATCGGTTCGGCTCTGTCCAATAATGCAATATTTGATTTATTTTTATTGCACTCCTTTGAGTTCAAGATTTTCTTCGAAAACTGTGTCTGCACATGAAAATCCAAAGGCCACCATTGTCGAGGTTGTGAAGCTTGATCCTTCTCTGTAAAATAATAATTTATTTCTTATTTGATCAATATTTAGCTTTCTCCTTTTGGTACCGAATCAATGTTTCATATCTGGCATTTTGCATTGTGGGTATTTGCATATTTAGCTCTTTCTGTTTGAGAATTTTTTCTCACATAAAAGGAAAGCCACCATTAATGAATTCTAAAGCTCCGGTTTCTTTGATTTTCCAACTGTAATTTAGGCATATCTCTAGATCCGGATACTCATTCAATGTTTTTTTTTATCAAATCCAGAATATGTGTTATCTTTCGTATACCTGCAACTCCATTTTCTTCCTTGAGTTGTATTGCAACGAATCTCTACTCGGATTTTTAAATTTCCTACATGAATGAGTTATTTTTTAAAAATATATATATACCCATGTATTTTTCAATTTGTGGCTTAAGGTATCACAACCCAAATTTAGGGTATCTTCCCTTTTGATATGGGTATTGGAAAATATCACTCCTTTTGATTCTATAATTTGTTCTTGATTCATGGTATCTTTGTATGTGTTATTCTAGAAATTATAATCAGTTCTTCATCCATGTAATACCATTCATGGGCATAAGCCTTGATACATATGCTTTTTTGAAATACTGTAATCTTGTTTCTTTTACATTAGATACATTATTTCTTTGATAGTAGTATTTATAGCATGCTGGAAAATTTGAAATGGTTATTTTCCATGGCGAAGCCCTGGCAAATGTTTTTCCAGAATTATCTCTTCCTTCCCTTTAAAGCTATAGTAGTTGTATTTTCTGGTTCAGAATATAGAAAGTAACACTTCTCTAATGAAGCTAATTTGGTAGTTCGAAATTGAAACATAATAACTATTTATCTTGATCATGTTATCCTTTTCTACTTTTCTGTATATCTTACTTGATTTAAATTTTCTTTTAAAGCATGTAACAGTTGAAACTTGCATGATGAAAAGTTGTAAATGTCCATTTTACACGGTGAAGCCCTATCAAAATTTTCCCAGAATATTCTCTTCATTTTGTTTCAGTTGTAACCCTTTCTTTCTAGTTACATCAGCTTCTTGAAATCTAATTCTCTCCCTTAGTTAAAAACTAAAAGTATACTTCTATTTACCAGTCCTTCTCTGTATTATAACTTCTCCCATTTGTAAAAAATACTGAATTTGAGTTATAATAAACCTTCTTTCCAGCATGTACTTATGACTTGTCTATTTTTTTTGCTGCAACCTATACCTACACATTGAAGAATTTTTTTTAGAAAATACTTAGGATTTTTGGCCTCTCTTGTGTCCATGTTTTCTTCTTTTCTTTTCTCTTTCTTATTTCTGAGTGAGTAAAGCATGTATGTAGTTTGATCTTCAAGTAAATTATATCTCCTATTTTAAAGAGATTCATATGCACGAACTAGGACAGTAAGGAATATGAGTAGATATTTGATATCGTAACTGATAGTTCATCTTTTCTTTTTTCAGGTACAGTGACTTCTACAACGAAGATGAAGAAGAAACAAAAGCTGGAATGGAGCTACTTCGAACAACGAAGGAAACCCCCAAGGCAATGATGGGTTCACTCATACTCCTTTACTTTATTTTTCATGCATGTGTAACTCTTATTTCAGTAGCTATACTTTACTTTCCAGTTACATCCCATGGCTTGTGTGGGAACATTTGAAATTCCTTATGAATAAAACATTGAATTTTGTAAATGAGTTGTATGTTTCTTTCTGCATTTCAGCTTTCTGTATGGAATGTATGATGAACTAAACAACTCAGTAATATAATTGAATGTCTTAATCATGAAGGAAAGAACATTAATGAGAACCTGTAACATTCAGTAATGAAATTTGATTTCAGCAATCTACACTTATTTTTGCTGTCCTAAAACTCAAGATTTCACCTATTCTGTAATTCGGCGACTTCATCAAGACAACAAAGCTTTCCTTAGGGGCCTTGTGTTATTTTGTTGAAGATAGCATGAAATTACAGACTATGTGATCTGGTACGTTTTGTAACAACACACATAGTTGCAGATTTCATTTAATAATTAACTAATTCAGTAGTAACTAATAATATCAAAACTCTCTTAGCTTATGTATACTTCACCAATGTCTTTCATCGTAATGACAAAGTTTTGAGTTTCCCATTTTTGCACAAGTGCAAAAATTCTCAACATTTCTGGCGATCCTATGGGGAAATCTTCCTGCTAGGTTATAGACCAGTGCTTTGCTCTTGTCCATTGGACATGGAGTCCAAACATGAAACCAAAATATGTCGTTTTAAATGGTCCAACCCTTCTAAAAAGAAACTAAAACTAGGAAAAGATCTGGTAAACCAGATCACGTGCACGAATGCACTTATTGAATCAAAAAACAATGCAATGTGCATAAACTGCACTTATTGAAGGGAAATCCTACTCTAACAATCACTGTAATATTTTCAATAATAGTTTTTTAGAAACATACCATTCACAAGAATGCGAAGTTGCTCTCCATTCAGCTTCAAAGGTTGAAAAGTATTGTGTTCTTTGCAAGATGAAATCATGTAAGGACCACTCCAAATTGTATAAAAAATTTATGTGTCTTCCTGGCTTTGCACGATAAAAATCCCACTTTAACACAATATCTCCTTGATTGAATATTCTGAATTTAGGTTTCTTATCAAAATTATTCTTCATATTTTTTTTATTATTTTCCATATTCAAATGGGCTTGATCTCTTAGTTCTTACAATTCCATTAACTCTGCATAATGAACCTGTAATGGTTCATTCTAAAATAGTTCCATTTGATGCAACAAATACAATGCATGTAACTCAACTGAAATAGGCATTCTTTCTTCTTTTCCATAGACAAGTTTGTATGGTGAATTTCCAACTAATGTTTTATGAGTCACCCTATCAGCCCAAAGTGTTGAATTCAACATCACATGCCAAAATATTTGATTATCTTTGAGTGTTCTTTTGATAATCCTTAAAAGGGTCTTGTTAGTACTTTCAACTAAGCCATTACCTTGCGGATAATAATTAGATGAAGAAATTAAGTAAATTCCATGGTTGATAGCCCAATATGTTATATTTGCACAAAGAAACACTAAAGCATTATCTGATATGATAGTTTCTGGAACACCAAATCTACAAACTATTCCTTCATAAAAGGATAGTATTGAAGCTTCATTAGCATCCTTCAAGGCTATTGCTTTAGTCCATCATGTAAAATAATCTATAGTAGTTAAGATCCATTTGTGTCCTTTTCAAGAAGTTAGGTTTATCATTCTAATAATGTCAAGACCCCATTGCATAAAAAGTTGATCAACTGAAATAGGTTGTAAGGGAAGTGAAGCTAAACATTCTTTTCCCACAAAGAAAGCACATTTTTTACACTTTCTAATCCATTCAAAAAAGACCTTGATTATGCTAGGCTAATAGTAACCAACTTTTATGATTTTTAAAGTTGTGGTACATGTTGAAAAAATGACCTCCTGTAGGTCTTTCATGGAATTTTGACAATATTTTCTAAATTTTATCATAGTCAACACACCGCAGTAAGATTCCATTTATATCTCTCTTGAACATCACACTATCAATAAAGATATAAGGTACATCTTGTAATCTAAAATATCTTCATTTATTTTTGTCCATACCTTCCCGATAGGTGCCATGTTGTAGATAGTTAACCAAATCAGTACATCCATCTTGATTCCTCCATGTCAGGAGTAAGCGCACGCTGCTGATATTCTGGTTGAACCATGATTTTTGATTGCTGATATGCAATTTCAGCATGCTGTTTTGAATCATCTGGTTTTGTAGCTTGTTTTTTTTCCATATCAAAAATTAGATGTTCACATAAGCCTTTCCCTTGAACTGTCTTAGAAACCTGGATATTAACATCATATTCCATGACCTTCGTTATCCAGTTTGCTCTTTTCCCATTCAATTCTTTATTTAGTAAGAAAGCTTTCACACTTGGATGAGAAATAAGAACATGAATTTAATTTTTTGAAAGCATGTAATTGAAATTATTTAGTCCTCTGACTACTAAAAGTACTTATTTTTCCAAGAATGTGTACCTTGTTTCATAATCATGCAAGATATATCCAAAGAAAGTAATAGGCTGCTCAATATTCTCATCATTGACCTATGTTAATATAGATGAGATTGTTTCAGCTCCTGCAAGTGCATACATTGTAAAATATTTATCAAAATTTGGAATTGCAAGAGTAGGATCTTGAGAGATAATTGCTTTGATTGATTCAAATCCTTCTCTCCATTCACTGGTCTAAGAGAAAATTTTCTCTTTCTTTAGCATAGCTGTCAGTGGTTTAACCAATGCTGTAAAATCTAGAACAACTCTTCTAACAAAGTTTATTTTTCCAAGAAAACTCTGTAATGCCTTCTTATGATGAGGCAATAATAACTGTGATATTTCTTCAATCCTGAAAGGATCAATTGCTAATCCTTGCTTGGAAAAAATATGACCAAGCAATTTACCTTGATGTACTAAAAAGATAGAATTAAGTGGATTCAAAGATATCCCAAATTGTTTGCATAACTGAAAGGTTTTCCTTATATGTATCAGGTGTTCTTCTGGATTTTTTGAGAACACAAAAATGTTATATAAATAAACCAAAATGCATTTATTTAACAAGCTCTAGAAATCCATTTCCATTACACGTTGAAATGTAGCATCAATGTTTGAACTACCAAAAGGCATCCTTTTGTAAGCATAAGTACCCCACTTGGTGGTAAAAGTTATTTTATATCTATCCTCTTCCCGGACTAAAATCTGATTATATCCACTATAACCGTCCAGGAGAGATAATATATCTACACCAGAAACTATTCTTAAAATATGATCCATATTTGGGAGTGGGTAATGATATTTTAATGAAGCTTTATTAAGATCTCTTAAATCTACACATAATCTGATTTCACGATTCTTCTTCCTAACAGGAACAAGATTGGCTACCCAACTTGAGTGCTTAACTAGAAAGATAATACCTGATTCAATCAACTTAGATAATTCTTTCCTCACTAGAGACTCTATTTTGGGGTTTACAGGGCTCTGTTTCTATCTAACCAGTTTAGAATTTGGCCGCAATTCGATATTATGTTGTCCTAAACTAGGATCAACCCCTTTCAGGTCTTGGTATTTCCAAGTGAAAACTTCGTTATAACTCCTTGCAAAGATTAATAAATGACTATTTTTTAGTTGAGGAACATACCTTTCCAAGGACCAACTTTTTTCCTTCATCAACTGAGATCTCTTCATTATTATCAACATGGGTTGACATCTTAGTCTTGACCTTTCTTAATTGATCGAAAGTGCTGAAGATGTATTCTAATGTAACCATACCTCGAGGTAGTTTATTTTTCTTTAACTAAACAATATGTTCACCATATAAGTGCTTTAATTTATCTTGATTAACTATAGAAAACTCAGCTTCTTGCTGCAAAAACCTATAAATTTGATCATCACTTTAAAAAACTTGCCAATTCGAATCATTATAAGGTATCGAGGGCCTGACAATTATTTTTATATGAGGTTGAATTTTTCTATTTTCAATTTTTTCCATCATTTCAAAACTAGCACCAACTGCTGCAAGTCTATCCACATGCTTTTTTTCAGCTCTAGGAATGGACTAAATGTTAATAACATTGAAATCTTCCATTAAGTTTGAAACTCTGTGTATGTAAGATTTCATTAATGGATTCTTACAAATAATAAAATTCTTTACTTGATTGATAACCAACTCAGAATCACCAAAGATTTGTAATGTGCTGATACCTTTCTTTTTGGCCCAAAGCAAGCCATGAATTAATGCTTCGTACTCAGCTACATTACAAGTGCATGAAAATTAGAGACTCAAAGTTGAGAAATACTTTTCATTTGTTGGGGAAGTAAGCATTAAACATGCTACATGTCCTTTCTTGTTCTTAGCTCCATTAAAATGAAGCTTCCAAATCCCTTCTGTAGAATCTTCTATTTTGGACAACAAGGGAAGTGGTGTATTTTCATCATGCATACAATACACACCAAATAGGTGTTCTTAAACTTTCTTAAAAGGATCATGAGCATGTTATTCCACTATGTTTTCATCCATAAACATGTTAGAAACACTATCTAATGTTGAAACCTGAGCTACCTCATCAAAGTTAGACTAATCTAAGGCAGAATAATTAGCCACCGCATTTGGAGAGTGAGGCTCAATGTGAAATCTAGCCAATGGTTTTGAGTTGATAGTAACTTTGGTGTTGTAACAAGTAGTGAAAAATAAGGACCAGTCTGAAGAGAGATAACCTCCTATCTTTGATGTGACGTCTCTAGATAAGCATAAAGCAAAGTATGGAGGTAAATCCACAACAATAAAATCTTGTAGAATAGAAACATTTGGGCAAGCATGTAACGTTACCTATAAATTTCTAATTACACTAATTGTATTAGTTGGAGTTCCACGAAGATGTAAGACACTTTTTCTATAGGCTCATACTATAGACCCATTTTTTCTTCAATTGCTTTTGGCATAATTGTGTTACTTCTGCGACTATCCACCATGTAATTATGAACTTGATGTTTTCCAATAATCAATGATAAATAAAATGGTGGTTGCTTCTTGATTTCATGAGCATTTTAAACTTTCTGAACCATCCACTTAACTTCTTTAATGCAGTCTTGTTTAAACATTCCAAGGACCATGTCTACCTTCTAAACATCTTTTTTTGTTGTTTTTGAAGAAATCTGCAGCTTAGCTAGTTCATGAGAAAGAAAATCTTGTTGTCCTAGAATACTTAGAGTGTCCCACATCGAGATATTAACATTGTGATTTTTCATTACATCAACAATGTTAAAAGAAGCAACAATTTTAGAGATAGATTCAACTATCTTAGCGTAGGCATTAGTAAAAATTGATTCTGCTTCAGCTGCCTTTGATATATGAGGTATAAAAAATCTTATTGGGTAAGGTTGTGGCTGTCTTTGTTGTTCTTTAGCAGCTGGAATACTTGCTTTTTTTAGGAACAAAAGGATTGTTGCCTTATTTTTGGACTGTAGATGCTATCTTATCAGTTAAAGTAGGCAGAACATGCCTAATTTGATGTTTCTGACTTTCAGCATATTTTCCTTGAACCCTATAGTGACTATGATGAAATCCTCCTCATTGAAACTGACTAAATACTGTTCAGGTGATTTCTGAACATGATTTTCTTGCTGCCCGCACTCTCCATTTGAGGTATGAACAATGTTTCATGGATTGAGAGTTTTGCAACAAGATTCATATTCAGAAAAATCATTTGGGCAAGTTGCAGGTGAATGAGGTTGATTGCAAGGTTGACACCACTCTTTTGTAGCCATATTAACTGGGACTAAAGCAGTTAGATGAATTAGGAGCCTTCGGGTCAAATTGCCTTTACTGGTAAGGCTGCCTATAATTTTGATTATGTTTATAGGGCTGCTTGTTTTGTTGATTCTATTTATTTTGTCTGATAAGGAGCCTGATAGGTTTTGCTAGGTAATGCAATCCTATTTTAAATTGATGTAAGCTTATTTCCCATAGTATGCAAAGCTTTAAACACATCATCTAAAGATGGGGCTACAAAAATAGGTTCTATGATTGTAATAGGCTAGAGGAATAGGTGATAAATCTATAAAAAATGGCATTGAAGGCCTTGATGCAATAATTTTCCAGCTTGAATAAGAGTTGTTTTCAGCATTGGATAGCAATATCATAAGCATGTCGGAAGAGTAGTACTCTCCTTCCATAGATTAGAATCATAGCGGAAATATCACTATTTAAAACTTTGAGGTAATAAAGGAAAGCGTGGTTAGCTTAAGGCTTAACACTTGCTGGGATTCTTTCCCAAGTCCTAGAAAAATGGATATTAAAACTAGACATGTACATTCATGAGGGAGCTCTTTTAATAGTAGACATTTGTTCTAATGAGGGACAAATGATCTGAATTATCCTGGAATTATTTCAGCAATTTTTCACCTAAGTCATCCCAAGTTCTTATGTTTCTGATTTCTTGGTTTCTATACCATTGCAAGGCTTGCCCTTTAAAAGATGCAGTCTAAAATTATTAAAGCTACGTCTTCATGAGTAATATTATGGACTGCAAATATGGTTGCAACATCTTTGATATGTGCTCTAGCAGGTGTAACTTGATTTTCACTTGTGAATGATGGAAAACTGTTTCATGGCAGCATTAGGAATGTCATGGTAAATTGGGATTACTAATGGATTACTATTAGTAAAGGTCACAAAACTCCTTGGTGGTTGATTAGCCATTTGAGAAACTAGGATGTTAATAGAGAAATTGATACGTGGTGAAGGAATATCAGGAGGAGGGTTGTCGAATGTTACCGCATATAGTTATAAGGTAAAGTATTACCAACTCTTCTCCTTCTAGCAGAATTCAAAGGTAAAGAAAGTTAAAACTCAGGAGGAATTCCTCTTACTCGATGATCTCGTAGTCACTTTAGGCATGGAAAATGCTATAATACTGGTCTAATGATTAGCTTTACAAAGTCGCACATTGAGATCATAATAATCTTTAGAATACATTGTTGCAGCATTGGTCTCCTAAAAGTGACTTCATGTAACTGCTGTGCCATCAATTGATGGATCTGTTATAACTTGCACATAGATATGATTCGTGGTCCCACCGAGCATGCCAAAAGGTACAATGTTATGCTCTGCACTAGAGGAGGTGCACCCATGTAGAGAGATGGCGTGCAAGTTTTCATAAGCTTGAAAAATTTGGAGATCTCTCTTTTTCGTAGATATAACCTGTTGAAACACCTTTTCATTGGAGCCGATGGGTATAACTATTTTTAGGTGAGTCATCTGATATCACATGGGGAGGTTCCTATGTTGATGTTATTCATAAACTGATTCTGGGGTTTAAGGGTAAAACAGATGACTATAAGTAGTGAAATTAAAACTTGGAAAGGTGTGATACAACCAAATTTTGCTTAATGAGGAGATTTGACTGAGTATACGTGCAGCAATTGATATGTGAAAGGATTCTTCATGCACGAACCAACTTCTCCTATTCTGCATAATGGACCTACAAAGGAAATCATGACACTTTGAGTTGTATTGAGGGAGATTATCACAACAATAGTGACCTAAGATAAACATGCACATGTAATATAATGTAGAAACTACTGACATTTTGCTATACAGTTGTATGGATGATTAATCATTTTATCATTTTTCATTCACCTTCGATAGATATAAAAAGTGAGGACAAGACCTATGCATAGTAGACCTTTCTGAAGGCAGAAAATACTTCACACTCAGAAGGCAAAACGTGAAAAAAGTTGGCTGGACATGTACTTCTATATCCAAGTGGATGTCTAGTGTGTAGTGATCTGTTGCAAAGTTGCACAGCAATATATAGCAAAATATAATCTTACCCTATTTTTCCTGAAAGCAGATAGCCTAAGGCTTAGTGACTCACCCATGCATTTTGATTTTTAGGCCTATTTAATAATAGATAAAGGAATAAGAACATGTGGATGTGGTGTGCAATTAACAACTAGGCATTATCTAGCCTTAATGGCTACATATATGAAGTAGAGAACTGAATCCTATGAATGTTCAGATTTTTAAAGAAAACAAGTGTAGTGTGCAACACCCAACAATGTCTGCTCCAAAAATAAAATTGCTATGCTATGCCTAAGTCTTTCTTCTTTGAACATGGCCAACTCTATCTTCTTCTCTATTATGTCTTGAAAACCAAGGCATGCAAATGATACTTCATGTGTATTGAGCGTAAGTAATTTGCATTAGATTAAAATACTTCTGGAAAAATGAACGTCCCTCCCATAGATATCTGATCCAGATTGGGACCACCTTTGTCTCTGGCCGTTGACACTTGTTCTGTCTTGCTAGTGATCACTCTGGATAGCACAATGTGAATTATGTCTAAACCTTCCCACTAGTGGGGACCACTTTTGCACTTGACCACTAGCCTTCATTTTGGTTTGGCCACCTTTGTGGGCTTAGCATATTATTGGTTTTGAGATGGGATGAGGGCACCACCTTTTTAAAAAGGAACCACAATACATTTGGCCACCTTTGATAACATAGCATATGTCTCGATAGACCACGTTTTGAATGGCGAATCACTACTTGATCATTCGGCCCCCTTGCGATGTGTGGCTGAGTTACATGTAGAATTTTTTACTCTCGGCCTTTGCATACTTGAGGAGTGACATAGTTGTTAGTGCTTTTCACCTTTAGAGTGATGATTATTTTGCATGTATGGTCAGATATCTGCATCATTCACATGTTGGACTATGCTTTAGACTTATAAAGGAGCTCAGCTGTCCCAAACTGGTGAATTGTTTAAAACCTGAGGCCGAAGCCCCACTTTAGCATGTTCAACTCACCCCTTGAAGTCATTTTTTTGGTGGCACGAGGTTAACTCAGGTTGAGTTTGTTTTCGGATTTCGGTGATAGTCCTAGACCATTTATTTCTAACCTTGATGCATTCGATGCAACATTGACCTTCTCAGACTGTCCACCACATCGGTTTACCTCTATAATTAACAGTAGTCAATAAGGTGGATCAATGTAACCATATTTACTTGCTTTGATACTTGCAGATTGATCCTTCGACCTTTTATCTACAATGGTCCTAAGTATGGAAACTCTAGCGAACCATTGATTTTTTATCGTAGCCAAGAGCTAGGTTGAAAGAAGTCCCTCTCGAGTTTGCATGATAAGGAATAGCTAGAACCCTCACACAATGTTGCTCATTTGGTTTTCATCCTGCAGGTGAAGAGGTTCCATAGATAATTTTTTCTTTCGAACGTCATTGTCTCTAAGTCATCACAGAGCTTGGTAGCTCTCATGAAAAAATGGCTAGTCTGATCTTACTTCGCTGGCATGGCCACCAAACATGGTGACTAGCAATGGAGCTAGTTGTTCTGTATTATCCCTTTGACTGGCCAGCCCACTGGAGATCAGTTCACCATCGTAGGTAATCTTGTGTCTATCACCTTCTGCAGATTGGTCGATGTCATCATTCTTCTTGGGTACATGTAGATGTCAACTGGCACTTGAGTTTGGGATTTACTTTCGGCTTTACCTGACGTTTATGACTGGTAAATCCATTTTCCTTCATGGTATTTGGTAAAATGAAGAGAAATTCTTTTTACTGAACTGGATCTATAGCTTATTTCTTTTGAGGTAGAAATGTGATGACTCCTATTGTAAAATAATGGCCGTCATTTCTGATTTTTAGTTCTTCTAACATTGCTCTCTCTGCTTCAACGGCAGAGTCCACTGCACTATGGCACTATCGATATGGTCATCTTTCTGTCGGGGCTTTGCATCAGCTCAGTGCCAAGGAAATGGTAAGAGGACTTCCTCCACTCTCCCATTCCTTACTTGTTTGCTTAGGATGTCTTGCAGGAAACCAACAAAGAGGTCTGTTCAAACAGATCTCTTATCATTCTATGAAGCATCTTTAGGTTGTACACACCAATATGTGTGGACCCCTGCTAGCTAGCTTCCAAGGTTTTGAATACTCCTAGCTCATCATTGATGATTACACACGAAAAATGTGGGTATATTTTCTCTAGAAGAAGAGTGATGCATTTGTCAATTTCCAAATGTTTTACAAGCAAGCCACCAGGCAATCTAGGAAGCCTCTCCTTCTCCTCCACTCGGAAGGATGAACAAGTATAGGGCTAAAGAGGAGCAAACACAAAATGATTTTCAACTCAAAATCACCCAGGGAACAAAGAGATCACACGGAAAATGTAAAGAAAGAATGAATTATCACTATTTTGAATTCAAAATGGCAACGACAAAGCAACAGTGATACTCAGGAGGTCGAAAATTACCATCCCCTCATAAAAAAATGATGATAATAACATGGTACTAAGCTCTAAGTTCATTACAATGGCGGAAAACACCCACAACCATCTTGCTCATAAAGCTCTGACAGAGTGAATATAACGAAGAATATAACTCAGATCCTTAGATTCCAACCATGGTTTCGAAAGACAAATCCATAGACCTCGAGAGAAAAGAAATAGTGTCTATAGAGAAACCTCACAGACCTCCATAGAAGACGGATAACAATTTTGTAGAAAAGACAAGCTCGATTCTTTCTCAAAAATAATTAACAGAGCTTGAAAGAATAATATATGGCAGCCACTTTGAAAGGAAAAAGCCTTGAAATGACCAAGTCATGGCCAGGAAAAAATTCAATGAGGTCGAGCTCATGAACTCCTTGCTAGGAAAGAATTAACAGAGCTTGAAAGAATAAGATATGGTGGCCACTTTTAAGGAAAAACCTTAGAAATGACCATGGCATGACCACAAAAAAAACTCAAGGAGGTCGAGCTCATGAACTCCTCCACAGAGGCCGAACAACCAAAACTTAAAATAATAGAGAAACACCAGTGTTCAAGCCCTCATGGCCATAAAGACATCGGATAACAACTCAGAGCTCAAACTAATCAAAATGGTGGCCATAACACCCAACAGAGAGTTCAAGAACCAAGCTCGATAAAGAAACAATGACGATATAGATTCCTTAGAGAACAAAGAGATATTTTCATATGGGAGCGGAGTTAAAAAATCTTTAAATATGGCATCAAGCCAAAAATTTGCTAGGTCTTCACCTGTAGGCTAAAAATCCAAAATAAAGCGATGCTTAGGGTCAAGTGATCCTTACAACACAAACTCAAGAGATGAGTTAAATGAAACTCAACCACAATTAGAGAATCAAAGGTAGAGAAAGAAAAATGCCAAGAATAATGCTCAGGGATCAATCCCTAAGATCAAAGTAAACCATCATGGTTAGATGCTATTACTATGCCAAACTTAAGGATAGAAACCCTAACTGAGGGTTAGAAAAATCAACAGCTATAGGTTAAAAAGTATAGTGATCAATGGAATCAAGGCACCAACTTTCAAATCACACCACCAGGTTTAAAGTTAACTCAACATGAGTTAGATACCATAGAAAAAGTGTATGGAGGGGTGAGTCATCTTTATGAGGGTTTCAACCCCATGTTTAAACCAAAATCATTGCATAATTGAATTTTAAAAGTCTAACCATAGTCTACATCCCCAATGATCAAAGGGAGATGACAACCATGAATATCAACAATAATCACCGAAAAAGGTAAAGTATAACCTTATTCCAATCAAATGCAAAAGGGGGCCGACAGCTATATACTACGATGATAATATAAAGGGGGTGACATACCTTATAATATGCCTGAGTCTAAAAAGGTGGTCGAATGTAACCTGGTGCCCCTTTTAAAACAAAGTGCCCCTTGTATTATTTCAAAACAAAATAATCTGCTAGGTCCACAAGAGTGTCCAAACCCAACGAATACAAGTTCTCACAATCACGGGTGGTCCCCACTAGTGGGAAGGTTTGAGATGATTCACAATGTGTTATACATGTGACCACAAGAAGACATAACAAGTTTCAACATTAGAAACAAAGGGAGATAGGTTTAGAATGTGCATCCAAGGAGGCAAATGGATTAGAATGATAGATGTCACTATTAGTGTGAGTTATCCTATGTGTCCTCCTCTCATGTTGGAGGGTCATGTCACATGGGTTAGGTTTAGGGTTAGCTTTAGGGTTTCATGTGTGTCATGCACTAGCATTACTCATAACGCTATATGTACCCCATTTCTATTCATTTATGAGCATGCCAAGACACTCTGCTGTCTTTCCTCTATGCAAAATTTGTTTCTATTGAGCAAGTTATTCCATTATTGATCATTTTTTTCCTTGCTATCATTGGAGCTTTCACGATTCTGTTGGAGTGAAACTACTTTGTGATGCCTCATTTCTGATTTTATTCTCGCAAACTCTTTTCATGGTATCAGAGCTGAGATCGGGTAAATGTGCACTTGATTTTTTGTTGTTGTTATTACTCTTTCTTGGTTTTATTATTTTACTCTGCATGTAAGTCCTTTTTTTTCTTGTGCATGTGCAGGTTTTTCAAAATATCTTGAGAAATCAGGGGCTTTACTTTTTTTCGTTGGATGTAACCAAATCCAAGATAGAGATTCATTTCATTTTTTTAATTTATTAAAATGGAAGTGAAATTTTTTTAAGATCTCTGGTTTTTGCATGATATTTGTCTATGCATGTTGTTTGTGGTTGCAGGATATCTGTGGAGTATTGTGGCCTGTTCAAACTCTTCTCATACATGTGCGGCCTAAAAACGCATCTGCTTTGGCCCTTATTTTTGGAATGTTGTGGACTATTGTGGACTATATAAACTCCCTCTAGCCACGCCCTACATTTGCCAACACCAATACCACGTGCGGCCTGCAATAAACTGTTCATTCACGCGTGGCCTATAACGTTTTCCCTACACATGCGTTTTTAAACAACTCTGCCATGTTTTAATTTGCTTGAAGGGGTTGTACATTCCTATGCATGGACTGTAAGATCATTCCCTTGGCACCCACACATCTGCTAACTCCAAAACGGCCTGAAAAATCTCCCACGCGGCTACTTTTTCTCTACATTTTTTCTTCTCTAGCGTCCTGTTCATTTTGTTTTTTGGTCAGAGTAAGGTAAAATGCGGCTATAAACTCTTATGCGCAGGCTATACACTCAATCTGGTGCATGTCATGAGTTCTTTTTCAACTATCTCTAGTACATAATCTCCATCAGTTGCCTCTTTTCACGTTTTTTGTGGTGCAGTCATTTTTGTTAAGTTTTCAATTTCTTTCCTTTTAATCTTAGTCAAAAAAATCCTCTACCCTTTTAAAAAAAATGACCCATATGTTTTTGCATGCTAAGTTTTTTTTTGTTTGGTAAAACAAATCTAACTACCTTTTGGTAAGTTTTTAAAGTTTCTAACTTTAGAGTGTTTTTATATATCAAGTTTCGAAAACCATGAATTAGACATTTATTTAAAAGATCTGATTTATATACATATCAAGTTTCTAAAATAGATATTTAAAAAATCTTATTTAAAATTCTAATTCATTTTTTTTCATTCTAGAGCTTATTTAGGATTCTTTTTTCGATCTTAATTATTTTTCTTGTAATTAATTAGATTTAATTTAATTAATTCTATTTTTATTAATTACATATTATTTCTCTCTTTACATAAAAATCAACATCTAAAATAACCTCTCTATCTTTTTTTTAACTCCAATAGCTCTAAAAATAGTAAAATTGGGCGTTTCCGAATGATAAGATTTAGGGGTTATTGTTGTTTTTTTCTCTAATCGTGTGTTCAAGTGTGCAGTGAAACTTTGTGCACCTCTTTCTCTTCCTAGCTCCTTTCTAGTGTTCTGAAGACTATCTAAACTCCTTGAGTTCCCAAACATTGTATTTGACCCTTATTATTGCTTGCGACTAGTGAGTGTGTCTACCACAGTCTGTAGTAAGGGGGTTTCCTTTTACGATGTGAGACATTTTTTCTCACCACCAGGGTTGGATTTCAGCTCCTTTCTATTTTTTGCTTGTGCTTGTTTACCGTGTTCCTTTTTTGTTGCGCTCCACAAAACACTATTGTGGTCTCCTCTCTTACACGTTATTAAGATAATTGTAAGACGAGTTACCAAATGTTTTAAACCACATGCACTGACCTGATTGTAATCAATGCACTAAACTATAAAGTGCCAAAAGCAGGGGGTTGTTATTGTCCTGGGTGGTTGTGTTTCTGTTCTGCATTTCTTTCTCTCTCTCTCACTATGGATGCACTTTCAATTCCTTTTCTTACGCCATTCAAATTTTTCAAATGGAGATCGAAAATAATAATGAAACTAAGGGGTAAAGGGTTATTCCGCATCACCATGGGAACTGAGACTAAACCACATGACGAACCTGAAAAATCTAAGTTGTTAAACCGTAGTGATGAAGCTTTAGGTCTTCTTTGCATGTCTGTTTCTCCTAAATTTCTCTTCCACATTGAGGCATCCGAAACACTTAAATCTACGTGGAAAATGTTGGATGCGATGTTTGGACAACTAGATGACATGAGAGCACATGAGTTGGAAAAAGAACTACTAGGGTTAAATCCTAGTGACTTTGAAAACCTACAAGCCTTCTTCTCGAAATTTGTCCACATTAGATTATTGTTAAAAGGATGTCAAGTAGAAAAGAAAGATTCTCAACTGATCTTATCAATTCTCTCTAAGCTAGGTCCCAAATATTTTTTCTTCGTGTCAAATTTCTACGCTACAAAAGCTACTTTGGGCGATACTTGGAAAATTCCCTCCTTTGACTATTTTTCGTCCCAACTCATTTGAGAATAGGACAAACTAATTCAAATGGGGTCTCTCAATTCCAAGTCACATGCCCTTGTAGCAAGTACTAGTAAGGGAAAAAAGACTGAAAAAGAAGAAATAAACAAAGGATCAACCTAAGAAAGAAACCAATATCAAACCTAAAAATGACACAAACACTTCGAATTCTGAGCCTAAGGCACAAAAAAACAAGTATTCATCTTCCTATTGCTAGAAGACTAGTCACGACGAGCAACACTATTTTAAGAAACAGATTGATCAATTATCTCATTTACTTGAGAAAAATAAATCAAGTGTTCCTGAATCCATAAAACAAAGTGCTCTGAAGGTCAAGTTTTCTGTTGCAAAAGGTGCTAAAAATGATAAGAAGAAAGGAAAGGCCCTTATAGCCAAAGTTGCTCCTTCATCAACATGGATTATAGATTTCAGTGCCTCGCACCACATGGTCTCTTCACATGTTGAGTTTTCCAACATCAAACCTTGTGGAATGTCCCAAATCATGATGGGTAATGACACGACAGTGTCGGTTTCCAGTAGTGGATCAATAGAGATGGATGGGGAACATTTAACCAAGTGTTGAGTGTTCCTGATCTCTCTACCAATCTCCTATCAGTTTACCAAATTACTCACCTTGGTGAAGGAATGTGAGTGGAATTTGGTCCTAACTTGATGATTATTCATGAGCTTAACAATGACACTACAGTGGCTGAGGGAAAGGCAGATCACCATTCACGGTTGTACACCTTATCCCACTTTACTTCTAATTCTACGCCCACTACCTTGCTCACTCATGCAAATGAGGTTAGTAAGCTATGGCATGAGCATTTTGGACATCTAAATTATCACTACCTTGAACAATTGAGTCAAAATGAAATGGTAAACGGGTTGCCTTGCGTCAAGTTTTCTAAGGGTCTTTATGAGGGTTATACCCTTGGAAAGCATCCTGAAAAGAACTTTGACAAAGGAAAAGCCTAGAGAGCCACTCGTCCTTTGGATCTTGTTCACAACGATGTTTCTAGTCCATTTCCTTCTCCTTCGTTTACTAGAGCTCTTTATGTGCTAACCTTCATTGATGACTATTCACGATATGCTTGGGTATATTTTCTTAAGCTTAAGTCTGAAGTCTTTGAAATTTTTTCAGGACTTTAAGGCTCTTGCTAAGAAAGTGAAACAGGAAGAATTGTCTATCAAGGTACTTCAAACTGACAATGGAGGTGAATATGTAAACAATAGGTTCATGGATTTCTATACTTCTGAAGGGATCTCTTTGCAACATATAGTTTCTTATAGCCCTTCACAAAATGGAGTTACAGAAAGATAGAACCATACTCTTAAGGAGATGGCCACTTGTATGATTCACTTGAAGTCTCTTCCTCTGTAGAATTAGGCCGAAGAAGTGAATTATGAAAATTACATTTAGAATCATGTTCCACACAAGGCAGTAAGAGGGATGACACCCTTTGAATCCTGGTTTTGACGCAAGCCTAATGTTGAGCACTTTCAAGTCTTTGGATCCAAGGTTATGGCTCGGATTCCCAATAAGAAATGTAAGGCTTTGGAACCAAAATCGAAACCTTGTATCTTTGTAGGGTATCCTGATGGCTTGAAGGGATATCAATTGATGAATCCTACTTCTCATGAGCTGTATATTTAGAAAAGTGTTAAGTTGATGAGTCTTCTTCAACTTCTACTTCTCCACCTATCAAGGTTCTTCAGCTCGCTGATTCAGATTCTGATTCATCAGATGATGATACTGTTGAGCGTGCTCCTCTTCTGGATCCTCCCAACCATCAGAACCTTGAGTCTTCTGATTCTTATAGTAGTGATGATGAGGACTATGTCCCTTCTAACTCAAGTGAACAATATTTCGACTTTGAGCTTGATCCTCCTGGTCCCCTTTGGGCTAGGAAAAATTTACAAAGTGCTGGAGATCTAGTTGGAGATACTTCGGATACTAGACATACTCACTAAGACTTCATTTGAACCCACTCCTTCTTCACCTATGCTTCTGATCCACAGTCTTTCCAGGAGGCTTCTAGTATTCCTGAGTGGGATTAATCCATGGATGAGGAGTATTCCTCTCTCATGAAGAACGATACTTGGGATCTCACCACTCTTCCGAAAGGAAGAAAAATTGTTTGGTGTAAGTGGGTGTTCCGAACAAAGTATGGAGTAGATGGAGATGTCAAAAATTTTAAAGCATGATTAGTATCTAAGGGTTTCTCCCAAATAGCTAGGGTTGATTATACATAAACCTTTGCTCCGGTTACAAAGATGACTTCTATTTGACTGACCCTAGCCAATTTCCGCAGCAAACAGATGGAAAGTCCATCAAATGGACGTTAAGAGTGCCTTCCTTCATGGTGACCTAGAGGAAGAGATCTATATGGAACAACCTCCAGGTTATGTCCAATATTCCTCCCTCGTTTGTAAGTTAAAGAAGTCTCTTTATGGCCTTAAACAATCCCCTCGGGCTTGGTATGCCAAGATGGGACTCCTTCTTACTTACATCAGGGTTTACTAGTTGTCACTTTGATCCAAATGTTTATATTCTATGACAAGATGACTCCATACTCATTCTTGTTCTCTATGTTGATGACTTGTTGATCACAGGCAACTCTTCCTCTATTATTGATTCTATGAAGATCACCTTATCCAACAAGTTTTCCATGACTGACTTAGGTTTGCTTCATTACTTCCTTGGGATCCAGATTTCACAATCTGACTTGGGAATCTTGATTTCACAACCTAAGTATGCTCTTGATTTGCTAGCTCGGTTTTAGATGTCTGATTACAAGTCTTCTCCTACTCCTTTTCTTTTCGAGGTTAATTTGGTTTCAAGATTGCTCTACTCCCTTGGTTGATGGTACTCTTTACCAATAGTTAGTTGGGTAGCTTGATCTACTTGACTCACACTCGACTGGATTTATCATATGTTGTTGGGATCATGTCCAAATTCATGTAGGAGCCACATGAGCTGCATTAGAAAGAAACTAAATGGATCCTTCATTATGTTCATGGCACTTATGCTGATGGCATTACACTATCATGGAGGGGTTGATATTGACTTAATTGGATTCACAGATTCTAATTGGGCCGGTGACTTAGATCATCAGAAATCTACTTCTAGTTACAGTTTCTCTCTTGGTACAGGTACTATTAGTTGGTCTAGCAAGAAGCATAATGCAATTGTGATATCATCTACAAAGATAGAATATAGAGGAGCAGTCAACAATGCCACAAAAGCTATTTGGCTACAAGGTATTCTGACAGAGTTTGCATCCACTTTCGGCGGCCTACCATTATCTACTGTGATAACATGAGCACAATCTCTATTTGAATAAATCCAGTTCAGCATCAGCGGATGAAGCTCATTGAGATCCATATGTACTTCATACAGGAGCTTATTCATGATGGTATCATCGACATTTAGTACATTTAGACAACTGATCAGATTGCATATTTATTCACCAAGCCCTTAACTAAGATGAAGTTTCTTCACTTACGGTCTCTTCTTGGGGTGAGGTCTTCTGCAGCTACCCATCTTCTTAGGGATATCTAGTCCTTCTTTTCTTCTTCTTCTTCTAGGAAGATTGTGTTTGTATATGGGCACCTTATCAGGCCTTTAGTTTCCGGGCCCCATTGGCACATATTTCTTAGTTGTTTAGGAGTGTCTTCCTCTTCCGTCTAACTCATCACAGCTACTACCCCAGCTTTGATGAAGGGGGGTGTTAGTGTGAGTTATCCTATGTGTCCACCTCTCATGTTGGAGGGTCATCTCACATGGGTTAGGTTTAGGGTTAGGTTTAGAGTTTCATGCACTAGGGTTACTCAACACCCTATATATACCCCTTTTCTATTCATTTATGAGCATGCCAAGACACTCCATTGTCTTTCCTCTATGCAACCTTTGTTTTTGTTGAGCAAGTTATTCCATTACTGGTCATTTTTTTCCTTGCTATCGTTGGAGCTTTCACGATTCCGTTGGAGTGCAACTACTTCATGGTTCCTCATTTTCGATTCGATTCCTGCAAATTATTTTTAGTCACATCAGGCACAAGAAGACAAATTTGCATGCACAAGGAAGGAGACTTGCTCATTAGGAAAGATTTATTATTAGCAAATTATTCACTCATGTTTTTCTTAAAAATAGAACAGTCAACTGTAGTTTGAATTTATGTAATCAAAGGCTATTAATGCCTCTTTATATTCGTTCACATTACTTTTATTTATTTTTTTAAAGGATAAAATTAGAATGCATGGGTGAGTATAGCCTTAGTCTATTTTTAGGAAGGGTGGGTGAAGAAAATTTTCTATCTATTGTGTTCCTTAGTAAAGCACAAGGAGGATTTTTTAGATATAGGAATGCTGAAGCAATTTTCTACTAGTTTTTCCCTTTGAATGTGAAATATTTTCTACCTTTTCAATTCTTTGAAGTCTTGTGAATGTTGAATTCCCTAATTAATCATCTTACCCTATTGCAAATTTAGTATTTTCTGCATAAAATTAATGTGTATGTGTAACTTAGTAGTATTGTTGTGATGTTATCCCTTGATACATCAAAGTGTTTACCCTTAATTATCTTCATAAAATTGTTGGCTTGTGCATCAGAAATTCATCCCATATCAATTGCACATGTACTCATTCAAAGACCTCATACAAGTTTGGTGTATCACCTCAGTTTTAATTTCATTTTATAGTCATCTTTTACCCTTAAACCCCATAAAATCAGTTTAGAATACATAAATAAGGAACTAGCCTTGATACCGTAGACTCACCTCACAATAGGTATACCCACAGACCTGAGGTGTTTCCATTGTATCTACAAAAGAGAGAGACAAAAATTGTAAGCTTAGAACACCTGCAATCATCTCTCTATAGGGTGCACTTTCGAGAGATAACAATTTTTGGCACACCCAATGGGACTACGAATCAGATCTACATGTAAGTTACAGATATTTACAGCAGATCTACAACATATTTACATCAGATAAAAGTTACTTTCGGGATAGCAAGTTGGAGAAATTTATTCTAAAGATTTAAAGATCTATTTGGCAACTCCATAGGGCTGATTTCAAACCAGTATTGCAGCATGTTCCATGCCTAAAGTAACTATAAGATCATCGGTAAAATGAATTCCTTCTTAATTTATTTCTTTACCTTTGAATTATGTAAGAAGGAGAAGAGTTGGTAATACTTTATCTTATAATAGGTCTGGTTTTGATAACCCTCCTCCTAATATTCCTTCACCATGTATCAATTTCTCTATTCAGATCCCAATTTTTCAAATGGCTATTCAACCACCTAGAAATTTTTTGACATTTACTAATGGCATCCCTAATGCCGCCATTAAAAAATTTTCATTATTCATGGGTGAAAATCAGGTTACACCTATAGAGCACATCAAATATGTTGCAGTCATATGTTCAATCCATAATATTACTCATGAAGATGTGGCTTTGAGACTTTTAGCTGCATCCCTCAAAGGACAAGCCTTGCAATGGTATATAAATCTAGAGATTGGATGTATAAGAAATTGGGGTGATTTTGGTGGTAAATTTCTGAAACAATTTCAAGATAATTCAAATCATTTCTCTCATAGAACAACTGTCTACCATTAAAAGGGCACTTAATGAATTAATGTCTAGTTTCAACATCTGTTTTTCTAGAACATGGGAAAGAATTCCAACAAGTGTCAAGCCTCAAGTTGATCATGCTTTTCTTTATTATCTTAGAGCATTAAACAGTGATATTTCAACTATGATTCAGTCTACGGGAGGTTAAACTCTTCCAGATGATTATGATATTGATATAAGAGCTGAAAACAACCTTATTCAAGCTAGGAAATTAGCACCAAGGCCTTCGATGTCTTTTCTGACAAATTTAGCACCTATTCCTCATCCTATCATGATTATAGAACCTGTTGTTGCAGCCCAATCAGACGACATATTTAAAGCTTTGTAGACTATGGGGAACAATTTGACTTCAATCAAAAATAGGCTTGCATTACCTAGCAAACCTTATCAGGCTTCTTATCAGCAAAACTAGCAAAATAGGAAGCCTTATTAGCAAAATCAAAATTATAGGTATCCTTATTAGCAAAGGTAATTTGACCCAAAGGCTCCTAGTTCATCTAACACTTTAGTCTCAGTTAATATGGCTACAGAAGAGTGGTGTCAACCTTGTAATCAACCTCATTCGGCTGCAAGTTACCCAAATATTTTCTGAACACAAGTCTTGTTGCACAACCTTAATCTAAGACATTTTTCATGCCTCAAATGAAGGGTGGTTAGAAAGACACTCAGGTTCAAAAAGCACCTGAACAGAACCTAGTTAGTTTCAGTGAGGATGATTTCATTGTAGTCACTACTAGTGCTTAGGAAAAGGCAAAAAAGAGTAAAAACCAATAGAATAAGTATGTTCTACCTAATGTCACTAATAAAACAACAACTATAAACCCAAAACCAGCTAACAGTGCTTTTGTTCCTCAAAATATAGTAGGTGTTATAGCTGGTAAATAATAGAAAAAAGAACTACAGCCTAATCCATGAAGGTTATTTATACCTCAAATATCGTAAGCAACTGAATAAGAATCAATTTTTGCCAAAGCCTATGCTTAAATTGTTGTTTCTTTTAACACTATTGATGTAATGAAAAATCATAATGTTAACATCTGAATGTGGGATTCTCTAAGTATTCCAGGATAGTAAGATTTACTTTCTCATGAACTAGCTAAGTTGCACATTTCTTCTAAAACAACAGAAAAGGAAGTCTAGAAAGTAGTCATGGTCCTTGGAACAATGGAACAATACCGCATCAAAGAGGTTAAATGGATGGTTTAGAAAATCTTAAATGCTCATGAAATCAAGAAACCACCGCCATTTTATCTATCACTGATTATTGGAGAAATTTTTGTCTATAAATGTATGGTGGACAGCGGTGCAAGTAACACAGTTATGTCAAAAGCAATTACATAAAAATCGGGTCTACAGTATGAACCTATAGAAAAGAGTGTCCTACAGTTGGATGAAACTACAACTAATACAGTTGGTGTCATCAGAAATCTAGAGCTAACATTGAATTCTTTCCCAATTGTTTCCATTCTGCAACATATTACTATTATAGATTTACCTCCTTACTTTCCTATATATTTATCAAGAGATTTCACAACAAAAATAAGAGGTTATCTCTCTTCAGATTGGTCTTTCTTATTTTTAACTACACATTATGGGACCAAGGTTACTAACAATTTGGAACCATTAGCCTAATTTCACATTGAGCCTCACGCTTCTAATGCATTAGCTGATTATGCAGCCTTAGACCAGTCTGATTTTGATAATACAACTCATATTTCAGCATTGGATGGTGCTTCTAACCTGTTTATGGATGAAAAGACACATGAGGAACATGATCATGATCCTTTGAAGTAAGTTCAAAAAAAAAATCTTGGTGTGTATTGTTCGTATGAAGAAAACACACCAATTCCCTTGTTCTCCAAAACAAAAAATGTAGCAGAAGGGATTTGGAAGCTTCATTTCAATGGAGCTAAAAACAAGAAAAGATAGTGAGTAGGTTTGATGCTCACTTCCCCAAAAAATGAAAGGTATTTCTCATCTTTGAGTCTATATTTTTCATGCACTTGTAACGTAGCTTAATACAAAGCATTAATTCATGGCTTACTTTGGGCCTGAAAGAGAGGTATTAACATGCTACAGATTTTTTGTAATTTTGAGTCGGTTACCAATCAAGTAAGAAATTTCAATGTTTGTATTAATCCATTAATGAAGTCTTACAGACATAGATTTTCAGACTTGATGGAAGATTTCTAAGCTATTAACATCCAGTCCATTCCTAGAACAGAAAATAAGCTTGCAGATAGACTTGCAACAGTTGGTGCTAGTTTTGAAATGTTGGAATAGATTAAAAACCATGATATTCAGCCTCATATAAATTTGATTGTTAGGCCTTCTATACCTAATAATGACTTGAATTGGAAGGTTTCTGAAAGTGGTGATCAAAACTATAGGTTTTTACAGCAAGAAGTTGAATTTTCTGCAGTAAATCAAGATAAATTACAACACTTATATGGTGACAAGAATGTTCAATTAAAGAAAAATAAACTACCTTGAGGTCTGGTCACATTAGAAGACATCTTCATCACTACCAATCAGTGAAGGATGGTCAAGACTAAGATGTCAACAAATGTTGATAATTATGAGGAGATCTCAGTTGATGAAGGTAAGAATTTGTTTCTCAAAAAGGTATGTTCTTTAGCTGAAAAAAAAAATCTTTTATTAATCTTTGCAAGGAATTTAAAGATGTTTTCAGATTGAAATACCTAGATCTGAAAGGATTTGATCCCAATTTAGCACAACATACTATTGCATTATAGCCAAATTCCAAGCCAGTTAGGCAAAAAAAGAGGCATGCAAATCAAAAAATAGAGCCTCTAATGAGGAAAGAGTTATCTACGTTGATTGAATCATGTATTATCTTTCTAGTTATGCATTCGAGTTGGGTAGCCAATCTTGTTCCTGTAAGGAAGAAGAATGGAGAAATTAGATTATGTGTGGATTTCAGAGATCTTAATAAAGCTTCATTAGAAGATCACTACCCACTTCCAAATATGGATCAGATTTTGAGAACACTTTCTGGTTCAGACAGACTATCTCTTCTAAATGGTTATAGTGGATTCAATCATATTTTGGTCCAAGAAGAAGATAGGTACAAAACAACTTTCACCACTAAGTGGGGGTACTTATGCTTACAAAACAATGCCTTTCATCCTTTCAAATGCTGGTGCAAACATTTCAACATGCAATGGACATGGATTTGAGTAGCTTGTTAAATAAATGCATCCTGGTTTATTTACATGACATTACCGTATTCTCAAAAAATTCTGAAGAACATCTAATACATCTAAGGCAGACTTTTCATTTATGCAGACAATTTGGAATATCTTTGAATCTGCTAAAGTTTAGCTTTTCAGTACATCAAGGAAAATTGTTTTCTCATATTGTTTCTAAACAATGTTTAGCAATTGACCCTCTCAGGATCAAAGCCATATCACAACTATCATTACCTCATCATAAGAAGGCATTACAAAGTTTTCTTTGAAAAAATAACTTTATTAGAATATTTGTTCCAGATTTTGCTGCATTGGTGAAACCGTTGACAACTATGTTAAAGAAAGAGAAGAATTTCTCTTAGACCAGTGAAGGGAGAGAAGGGTTTGAAGCAATTAAGGCAGACATCTCTCAATCTCTAACTCTTACAAACCCAAATTTTGAAAAATACTTTACAATGTATGCACTTGTAGGAGCTGGAACAATCTCAACCATATTAACTCAAGTTAATGATGAAAATGTTGAGTAGCCAATTGCTTTCTTTGGATAGAGCTTGCACGATTACAAAACAAGGTACACATTTCTTGAAAAACAAGTACTTTAAGTAGTCAAAGGGATAAAGATTTTTAAGTACATGCTTTTAAACAAAAAAATCCATGTTCTAGTTTCTCATCCAAGTGTAAAAGCTTTCTTGTTAAATAAATAATTAAATGAGAAAAGAGCAGGATGGATAACGAAGGTTATGGAGTATGATGTTGATATCCATGTTGCGAAGACAGTTCGAGGTAAAGGTTTGTGTGAATACCTAATTGCTGATATGGAAAAACAACAAGCTGCAGAACCAGAAGATTTGAAATAGTATGCTGAAATTACATATCAACAATCAGACATCATGCTTCAACAAGAAAATCAGCAACCTAAACTTGCTTAAGAAGTTTAGGAATCAAGATGGATGACTACTCTAGTTAACCTATCTATAGCATGCAATCTATCCTAAAGGTATGGACAAGAATAAATGAAGGTATTCCAGATTACAAGTTGTACCCTATATTTTTATTGATGGTGTGTTATTCAAAAAGGATATAAATGGAATCTTGCTGTGATGTGTCGATTATGATAGAATTCAGCAATTATTATCGAAATTCCATGAAAGACTTGTAGGAGGTCATTTCTCAACACGTACCACAACCTTAAAAATTATGAAAGCTGGTTACTATTGGCCTAACATATTCAAGGACTATTTCAAATGGATTAGAAAGTGTAATAAATGTGCTTTCTTTGTTGGAAAAGAACATTTAGTTTCACTACCCTTACAACCGTTTTAGTTGATCAACCTTTTTTGTAGTGGGCCCCTAATTTTATTGGCATGATAAACCTACCTTCATCATAAGGACACAAATGGATTTTTACTGTTACAGATTACAATACATGCTGGACTGAAGCAATAGCCTTGAAAGATGCTAATGAAACTTTGATACTATGCTTTTATGAAGGTATAGTCTACATATTTGGTGTTCGAGCAAATATCATATCATATAATGCTTTAGTATTCTTTAGTACAAAGGTAATAGATTGGGTTGTTAACCATGGAATTTATCTAAGTTCTTCATCTAATTATTACCCATAAGGTAAGGGGTTAGCTTAAAGTACTAACAAGAATCTTTTAGGAATCATCAGAAGAACACTCAAAGATAACTAGAGCGCTTGGCATCTAATGTTGAATTCAGCACTTTGTGCTGATAAAGTGACTCCTACAAGATCAGTTGACAATTCACCATAAAATCTTGGTTACGGAAGAGAAGCAAGAATGTCTTTTCAGTTGAGTTACCTGCATTAGATTTGATGCATCAAATGGATCTACTTGAAAATGAACCATTGTAGGTGTGTTGTGCAAAATTAATGGAATTACAGGAGCTAAGAGATCAACCTCATGTAAACATGGAAAAGAATTAGAAACAAATGAAGAATACTTTTGATAAGAAATCCAAATTTAGAATCTTTAATGAAGGATATATTGTGTTAAAGTAGGATGTTGATTGTGCAAATATAGGAAGACACGGGAAGTTCGATACAATCTGGAGTGGTCATTACATGATTTTAGCTTACAAAGAACATAATGGTTTTCAGCTCTCAAGGCTGGATGCAGAGGAACTTCCTATTCCTCTGAATGGTATGTTTCTCAAACACTGTTATTGAAAATCTTACAATGACTATTTAGAGTAGGATTTCCCTTCAATAAGTGTAGTTTCTACACATTACATTATTTTTCAATTTAATAAGTGCATTTATCCATGTGATCTGGTTTACCATATCCATTCCCGAGTTTAGTTAATTTTTTTGAAGGGTTGGACCTTCATAAAGGTAGATTTTGACTACATGCTTTAGAATCCATGCCCAACGGGAAAGATCAAGGCACTGGTCTACAAGCTAGTAGGAAGCTTTCCCAGTAGGATCACCAAAAATGTTGACAATTTTTACACTTGTGCAAAAATGGGCAACTCTAAACTTCATTACGATGGATAGCATTGGTGAAGTATACCTAAGCTAGGGGAAGTTCTTTTAGGCAATAATGTTACTATTGAATTAATTAATGATTACATGAAATCTATAGCTATGTGTGTTGTTGCAAAACATAAAAGATCACATAGCCTGCAATTTCATGCTATCTTTAGCAAAAGAACATAAATCCTTAAAGGACGACTCTGTTTCCTTGATGAAGACACCGAATTGCACAATAGACGAAGTGTTAGGTTTTGGAGCATCAATCATGACTACAAATTATAGAAATCAAAGTTCATTATTTGATATTACAGGTATTCTTTAAAGTTCTTTCCTTCATGACTAAGACAATCAATTATATTATTGGGTTGTTTAGTTCATCATACAATCCATATCAGAAATTAGAAATGCAGAAAGAAATACACAACTCAATTTCACAATTCAATGTTTTATTCATAAGGAATTTCAAAATGTTCCCACAAAATTCGTGGGATGTAACTAAAAAGTAAAGTACAACTACTGAAATAAGAGGTACACATGCATGAAAGAGAAAATTAAGGATTATGAGTGAACCCATCATTGCCTCGGGGTTTATCATTCGGTTGATGCACCCTCATCTTTAACTTTTTTCCCTCTTTATTTTCATTTCTGAAAGCACCGTACCTAAAAAAAGAAAAGATAAAACCATCAGTTACAAGCTTAGGGTTAATCCGTATTCCTATATAGTCCTAATTCATGCATATGGATCTGTTAACAACATGAGATATAGATTACTTGAAGATCAAACTCCATACATGATTTACTCACTCAGAAATAAAGAAAGAGAAGGAAAGACAAACATGGACATAAGAGAGGCCAAAAAATGTAAATATTTTCTAACTTTTTTCTCAAGTGTGCAGGTATAGGTTACAACCAAGAAGAAATAAATCATATGTTACAGTCCTCACTATAGATGAGGATTGTAGAGTTCAATAACTTCGATCATTATGGTACATGAAGAAGATGAGTCATAAGTACATGCTGGAATGAAGGAAGAATGAAAATCAAAGTTCAATAGCTATTCTAGGGATAAAAGAAGTTACAGTAAAGCACAAAGGAGATAATTTCAGACAAAAGTGCATGTTTTAGATTGCAACTGAAGAATAAGAGTCAAAATTTTAAGGCTGAAGTTAACTAGAAAGATAAGATTACAGCTGAAATATAATGACAAATAAATCTGAGAAAATTTTGGCAAGGCTTCACCATGTGAAATGTACATTTACAACTTTCCATAATATTGTTTTTAACTAATACATGTTTTAAGAGCTATATGTAAATCAAGTAAGTGATACAGAGAAGCAGAAAAACATGCCATTATCAAGATAATAGTTATTATGTTTTAGTTGCCAACAATAAATCAGCTTCAATAGAAAAGTGATACATCTTGTATTCTGAATCAGAAAATACATCTATTACAGCTGAAAAAGGGATGAA
Source organism: Taxus chinensis (assembly GCA_019776745.2). Classification (NCBI taxonomy): domain Eukaryota; kingdom Viridiplantae; phylum Streptophyta; class Pinopsida; order Cupressales; family Taxaceae; genus Taxus; species Taxus chinensis. Next base: position 761,131,353 of record CM034150.1, on the reverse strand, counting down.
AGAAAGAATTATGGGAAAATTTTGACAGGGCTTCACCTTATAAAATGGAGATTTTAAATTTTCCAACATGTATACTAAAGTTGTAATGAAGATCAAATGCAATATTTAAGAAAAAGAAATGGGAACTACACCCTCAGTCATCAAACTAAAGGACTTTAGAGCATTCATTATAACTTAACAACTAAAGGAAAATTAAGGTTCGAGACATTCTTACAAGTACAACCATTCGATAAGTACAATTTTCAAATAAAGCAAGTATCAAATCCACATAATGCTATGGTATAGCTTCAGAGCTAAGATTAAATGCATGATTCACAATTTTATAGGTATGGTAAAATATTGCAATACTTCAATAGAATAAGATACATTGGATTCATGGAGTTGCAGTTTCTTTAATGAAAGGGTAACTTCTGTACAAAAGATATATTATATTTAGGACTTGAAGGAAAATTATGGTTAGATGAATAAGTTGAGAAGGAAAGTTACAACACACTGAAGGAGACCCGAGTTTTCAGATAGTCATGCTTTAAGAAAGTGTAATATGATAGGTACAATTTGAATACCAAAAGCATTGTTTCAGTGTGTTTAAAATTTAATGGTCAGATACAAGATTGGAAGCATTATGTTATGAACATACAAAGAAATTAAGTGAACACGTTTAGGAGATAGAAGTTTCAGATGACTCTGATACATTCATCCAAACAACAACGGGCCAATGTCGAATCAAATTAGGAACTATAGAACTTAAAATAATGTAAATTAGATTTCAAATTTTCTAGAAACCATTATAATTCTCAAAAATAGATTGCAGAATGAAAATAATGAAGTAGTTTGAATACCCACACCAATAAACATTTAGATCTGGAGAGTTTCAAGAAAATAGGAATACCCATTTAGTATTTAGAACACAAACTCAAACAGAAGAGATTTAAATTAAAAATGTGTAGGCATCCGAGTTAAAGAAATATTAAAGTATTTCATAAATTATCATTCCCATTGAAATCAGTTTCAAGATACAGTATAGAGTAAAAGGCTATAAATCCTAGATTTTATTGAAAAACATTAATGGGTATCAAGAATCAGAGTATGAAACAAGAACTCACCGATTAAATTGGAGTTGAGAAAACCCTGGAAGGATGAACAAGTCCAGTGCTAAAGAGGAGAAAACCCATAATGAGTTTCAACTCGAAATCTCCAAGGGAACCAAGAGATCACACAGAAAATTCAAAAAAAGAAAGAATTATTAGTATTTTGAAGTCAAAATGGCAACGAAAAAGTAATAGTGATACTCAAGAGGTCAAAAATTACCATCCCCTCTGAAAAAAGTGATGATAAGAACATGGTACTAAGCTCAAAGTTCATGATAATAATGGTAAACACCCACAACCATCTTTCTCAGAAAGCTCTGACAGAGCGAATATAACAAATAATACAACTCAGATCCTTGAATTCCAACAAGGGTTTCGAAAGATAAATCCACAGAGCTCGACATAAAAAAATAGAATCGAGAAAGAAACCTCACAAAGCTCCACAGAAGAAAAATAACCCTTTTGCAAAAAATATGAGCTCGATTCATGCTCAAAAAGAATCAACAGATCTTGAAAGAATATGATATGGCAGCCACCTCAAAGGAAAAATCTCGGAAATACCAACGCAAGGCCATGAAAAAAACTCAAGGAGGTCAAGCTCATGAATTCCTTTCTCAGAAAGAATTCATAGAGCTTGTAAGAATAATATATGGTGGCCACTTGAAGGAAAAATCTTAGAAATGACCAAGGCACGACCAAATTAAAAATCAAGGAGGTCGAGCTCATGAACTCCTCCAAAGAGGCCAAACGAAAAAAACTTAAAATGACAAAGAAACACCAGTGTTTGAGCCCTCATGGCCACAAAGACATCATAGAACAAATCAGAACTCAAAGTAATCAAAATAGTGGCCATAACATCCTATAGAGAGTTCAAGAACCAAGCTTGACAAAGAAACAATGACTATATAGATGCTTGAGAGGACGAAGCCATTTTAGCAGTGGAGTCGAGTTCAAAAAACTTCAATAATTTCACCAAGAAAAAAAATTGCCAGGGCTTCACCCGTAGGCCGAAAATAAATAATTAAGTGATCATTAGGCTCAAGTGATCTCTACCACGAAAACTCGAGAGATGAGTTAAATGAAACTCAACCACAGTTAGAGAATCAAATGTAGAGAAGGAAAAGTACCAATATCAACACTCAAGGATCGATTCTCAAGTTTGAAGAAAACCATCATGGTTAGATGTCATTATTACGCCAAACTCCAGGACATAAACCCTAACCCTGGGTAAAAAAATCAACATCTATAAGTTAAAAAGTAGAGAGATTAATGGCCTGAATCAAGGCATCAACATTCAAAGCAAACCACCAGGGTTACAGTTAACTCAACCCAAGTTAGATGCAACCGAAAAAGGTGTATGGAGGGGTGAGTCATCGTCATGAGGGGGCCAGCCCCATGTTTAAACCAAAATCGTTGCATAATTAACTTTTAAAATTCTAACCATAGTCTATGTCCCAAATGATCAAAGGGGGCCGACAACCATGCATATCAACAATGATCACTGAAAAAGGTAAAGTATAAACTTATTCAAATCAAATGCAAAAGGGGTTCGATAGCTATATACTACCATGATGATAAAAATGGGGGGTGACATACCTTATAATATTCCTAGGTCCAAAAATGTTTCCGAATGTAACATGGTGCCCCTTTTAAAACAAATTTCTCCTTGTATTATTTGAAAACACAATAATTTGCTAAGTCCACAATAATGACCAAACCCAATGAATACAAGTGCTCACAATCATAGGTAGTTCCCACTAGTGGGAAGGTTGGAGATGATTCAAAATGTGTTATCCATGTGACCAAAAGAAGACAGAACAAGTGTCAACATCAAAAACAAAGAGAGATAGCTTTTGCATGTGCATCTAAGGAGGCAAGTGGATCAGAATGAAAGATGTCACATCAGGCACAAGAAGACAAATTTACATACACAAGGAAGGAGACTTACTCATTAAGGAAGATTTATTATTAGTAAGTTATTCACTCATGCTTTTATTCAAAATAGAACAATCAACTCTAGTTTGACTATATGTAATCAAAGGGTATTAATGCCTCTTTGTATTATTTTACTTTATTTTTATTCCTTTATTTATTATTAAATAAATGATAAAATTAGAATGCATGGGAAAGTACATCCTTAGTCTAATTTTAAGAAGGGTGGGTGAATCATTTTTGCTATATATTGTGTGCATTAGCAAAGCACAAGGAGGCGTTTTTAGATACAGGAGTGCTGGAGAAATTTTCTGCTAGTTTTTCCCTTTGAATGTGAAGTACTTTCTGTGTTTTCAATTATTTGCAGTCTTGTGTATGTTTCCATTAATCTTGTGAATGTTGAATTCCCTGATTAATCATCTTATCCTGATGAAAATTCAGTATTTTCTACATAATATTAATGTGTACATGTAACTTAGCAGTATTGTTGTGATTTTAACCATCAATACATCAAAGTGTTTACTCTTAATTATATTCAGAAAATTGTTGGCCTGTGCATCAGAAATTCATTCTATATGAATTGTGCATGTACTCAGTCAAATACCTCATACAAGTTTGGTGTATCACCTCAGTTTTAATTTCATTTTACAGTCATATTTTACCCTTAAACCCTAGAAAATTAGTTTAGGATACATCAATAAGGAAACAAACTTGATTTTAAAGACTCACCTCAAAATAGCTATACCCACAGACTTGAGGTGTTTCCATTGTATCTACGAAAGAGAGAGACACAATTTTCAAGATTAGAACAACTGCAGCCATCTCTCCATAAGGTGAAATTTCTAGAGATAACAATTGGAACACCAAATCTGCTAACTATACCTTCACAAAAATATATTATCGAAGATTCATTAGCATATTTCAAGGTTATTGCTTCATTCTAGTGTGTAAAGTAATCTGTAGCATTCAAAATCTACTTGTGTCCTTGTGACGAAGGTGGATTTTGAAATAGGGTTTAAAACCTGCAAGTGAGGATCACGAGGGATGAAATGCACATCAACGGATGTGTGAACAATAGCGTGAAGAGATCTTGGGAGGAGCAAGAAACAACCGAGTGTGCATGAAAATATTTGAAACACGGGCAGAACCTAGTTAAGCCATAAAACTCTTCTCTATCTCATAGATCAAATGGGGTGTACATATAGGAGGTGTTGAGTAACTCCCAGTGCTGCAATCATGACAAAATCAAGTAGAGAGGGGGAATTACATTCCCATAATAGAAGTGTAACTCCCAATGATGCATATGACGCATTGATGCACTGACGTGCTGACGCACTGACATGCTGACACACTGACACGTAAGAGAATCTCATAATGACCCCTAAATGACACATGGACCTAAGATCTCACCTAAGTGAGATGACTCATCTAATGATGTGGAAAATAACACACATCAACAGGTTTATCATGACAATAAAGTCAAGACCCCACTGCATAAAAGGCTGATCAACTAAAATAGGATACAAGGGAAGTGAAGATAAATGTTTTTTGCTAACAAATAAAGAAAAAAATTTACACTTTCTGATCCATTCAAAATAGTATTTGAATATACTGGGCCAATTGTAACCAGCTTTCATAATATTTAAGGTTGTGGTACATGTTGAAAAATGACCTCCTGCAGGTCCTTCATGGAATTATGATAATAATTGTTGAGTTCTATCATAATCAACACATCTCAGCAACATTCCATTTATATATTTTTTGAATAACACACCATCAATAAAAACATAAGGTACAACTTGTAACTTAAAATAACTTTGTTTATTCTTATCTATACCTTCCATATAAATGTCATGTTGTAGATAGTTAAATAAATAAGTCATCCAGCTTGATTCCACAACTTCTTGAGAAAGTTTAGGTTCCTGATTTTCTGGGTGTACCATGACATCTTATTGGTGATACGCAACTTCAGCATGTTGTTTTGGATGTTTTGATTCTGTAACCTGATGTTTTTCCATATCAGGAATTAGGTGTTCACACAAACCTTTACCTTGAATTGTCTTTGCAACATGAATATCAACATCATATTCCATGACCTTCGTTATCCAACCTACTCTTTTCTCATTCAATTCTTTATTTAACAAGAAATATTTTACACTTGGATGAGAAACAAAAACATGAATTTTGTTGTTTGAAAGCATGTACTTAAAATTCTTTAGTTCTGTGACTACTAAAAGTACTTGTTTTTCAAGAAATGTGTACCTTGTTTTGTAATCATCTAAACTCTATCCAAAGAAAGCAATTGGCTACTCAACATTTTCATCATTAACCTGAGTTAATATGGATGAGATTTTTTTAGCTCTTGCAAATGCATACATTCTAAAATATTTATCAAAATCTAGATTTGCAAGAGTAGGATATTGAGAGATTTTTGTTTTAATTCCTTCAAACCCTTCTCTCACTTCCTGGTCCACGAGAAAGTCTTCTCTTTCTTTAACATAGTTATCAATAGTTTCACCAATGTTGCAAAATCTGGAAAAAATCTTCTAACAAAGTTGATTTTTCCTAGAAAACCTTGTAATACCTTCCTATGATGAGGAAATGATAGGTGTGATATGGCTTCAATTATGAAAAGGTCAATTGCTAAACCTCGTTTACAAATAATATGACTAAGCAATTTACCTTGATGTACTGAAAAGATAGACTTTAGCGGATTCAAAGATATTCCAAACGGTCTGCATAACTAAAAAGTCATCCTTAGGTGTATTAAATGCTCATCTATTTTTTTTGAAAATACAGTAACATCATCTAAATAAACAAGGATGCATTTTTTTAACAAGCTATGAAAATCCATGTCCATTGCATGTTGAAACGTTGCACTAGCATTTAAAAGACCAAAAGACATTCTTTTGTAAGCATAAGTACCCCACTTGGTGGTAAAATCTATTTTGTACCTATATTCTTCTCAGAATAGAATCTGACTATATCCACTATAACCGTCTAGAAGAGATAGTCTATCTGAAACAGAAACTATTCTTAAAATATGGTCCATATTTGGAAGTGGGTAATGATCTTTTCATGAAGCTTTATTAAGATCTCTTAAATCCACACATAATCTGATTTCTCCATTCTTTTTCCTAGCAGGAACAAGATTGGCTACCCAGCTTGAATGCTTAACTAGAAAGATAATACCTGATTTGATCAACTTAGATAACTCTTTCCTCATTAGAGGCTCTATTTTTGGATTTACAGGCCTCTATTTTTGCCTAACTGGCTTGGAATTCAGCTATAATTCAATAGTATGTTGTGCCAAGATGGGATCAAAACCTTCTAGGTCTTGGTATTTCCAAGTGAAAACATCTTTAAATTCCTTGCAAAGATTAATAAACGAATGTTTTTCAGCTAGAGAACATACCTTTCTGAGAAATTAAAGTTTTCCTTCAACAACTGAGATCTCTTCATAATTATCAGTATGTGTTGACATCTTAGTTTTGTATTTCCTTAACTAATCATAAGTGATGAAGATTTCTTCTAATGTGACAAAGCCTCAAGGTAGTTTATATATCATTAATTGAACAATCTGGTCACCATATAAGTACTATAATTTATCTTGATTTACTACAAAAAAATTAGCTTCTTGCTACAAAAACCTATAAATTTGTTCATCATTTTCAAAAAATTGCCAATTCAAATCATTATCATGTATAGAAGGCCTGACAATCAGCTTTATGTGAGGCTGAATCTCATTGTTTTTAATTTTTTCCAGCACTTCAAAACTGACACCAATTGTTGCAAGTCTATATGCGTGCTTATTTATGTTCTAGGAATGGACTGGATATTAATAGCATTGAAATATTCCATTAAGTTTGAAACTCTATATCTATAATACTTCATTAATGGATTCTTATAAACATTTAAATTTCTTACTAGATTAATAACCAACTCAGAATCACCAAAAAATTGTAGCATGCTAATACCTCTGTTTCTGGCTCAAATTAAGCCATGAATTAATGCTTCATATTCAGCCACATTACAAGTGCATGAAAATTGGAGACTCAAAGTTGAGAAATACCTTTCATTTGTTTGGGAAGTGAGTATCAAATGTGGTCCTTGTCCTTTCTTGTTCTTAGCTCCATCAAAATGAAGCTTCCAAATCCCTTCTGCAACATTTTTTGTTTTGGACAACAAGGTAATTGGTGTGTTTTCCTCATGTAGGCAATACACACAAAACATACGTTCTTAAACTTCTTTGAAAGGATCATGGGTGTGTTCTTAATGTGTCTTTTCATCCATAAAAAAGTAATAAACATCATCTAATGCTAAAACATGAGCTATATTATCGAAATCAGACTGGTCTAAGGTTGTGTAATTAGTTAATGCATTAGAAGCATGAGGCTCAATGTGAAATCTGGCCAACGGTTCAGAATTGATAGTAACTTTGGTTCCATAACGTGTAGTGAAAAATAAGAAGGACCAATCTGAAGAGAGATAACCTCCTATTTTTGTTGTGAAATATCTAGATAAGCATATAGCAAAATAAGGTGGTAAATCCAGAATAGTAATATCTTACAAAATGGAAACATTTGGGAAAGCATGCAATGTTACCTTTATATTTCTGATGACACCAAATATATTCATTGTAGTCCCATCAAGATATAGAATAGTCTTCTCTGTAGGTTCATAATGCAAACCCAATTTTTCTGTAATTGCTTTTGGCATAACTGTGCTACTTGCACTGATATCAACCATACATTTATGAATAATATGTTCTCCAATAATCAGTGATAAATAAAATGGGGGTGGTTTCTTGATGTCTTGGGAATTTAAAAGGTTTTGAACCATCCATTTAAATTCTTTTATGTGGTCCTGTTAGATTGCTCCAAGGACCATATCTATTTTTTGAACTTCCTTTTCTGTTATTTCTGAAGAAATCTGCAACTTAGCAAGTTTGTGAGAAAGTAAATCTTGTTGTCCTTGATTACTTAGAGCATACCACATTGAGATGTTAACATTATGATTTTTCATAACATCAACAATGTTAAAAGAAGCAACAGTTTTAGAGACAAATTCTATTGTTTTAGAATAGGATTTAGAAAAAATTGATTTTACTTCTACTGCTTTTGATATTTGATGTATAAATAACCTTCTTGCATCAGGTTGTAGTTATTTTTGCTGCTCTTTACCAGCTGAAACACTTACTATTTTTTGTGGAACAATAGAACTATTAGCTGATTTTTGGTCTGCAGTTGTTGTTTTATCAGTCACAGTGGGCAGAACAGGGCTATTTTTCTATTTTTAATTTTCCTGGGCCTTTTCCTGAGCCCTAGTAGTAACTGCAATGAAATCATCCTCACTAAAACTAACTAAGTTCTTTTTAGGTTCCTTGTGAACATGATTTTATTGCTGCCCACCCTCCATTTGAGGCATGAATAATGTCTTAGATTGAGATTGTGCAGTGAGAATTATCTTCAGAACAACATTTGGTCAACTTGTAGCTAAATGAGGTTGATTACAAGGTTGAAACCACTCTTCTGAAGCCATGTTAACTTGGAATAAATAATTAGATGAACTAGAAGCCTCTTGGGTCAAACTACCTTTGCTGATAAGGCTACCTATAATTTTGATTCTGTTAGTAAGGCTATCTATTTTGCATTTTTTTTATATAAGGAGCCTGATAAGGCCTGCTAGGTAGTGCAAGTATATTTTCATATGAATTCAGCTTGTTTCCCATAGTATGCAAAGCTATAAACACATCATCTGATGGGGTTGCAATAGCAGGTTCTATAATCATGATAGGCTGTGGAGTAACTACTAGATCTACCTAAAAATTCATTGAAGGCCTTAGTCCTAACTTGCTAGCTTTAATAAGACTATTTTCAGCTTGGATGATGATATCATAGGCTACTAAAGAGTTTCACCTCCCATAGATTGAATCATAGTTGAAATATCACCATTTAATGCTCTAAGATAATAAAGAAAAGCATGGCTAGCTTGAGGCCTAACACTTGTTGGGATTCTTTCCCAGGTTTTGGGAAAACAAATGTTAAAACTAGACATGAATTCATGAGGAGCTCTTATAATCGTAGATAATTGTTCTATAAGGGATAAATGATCTAAATTATCTTGAAATTGTTTCAAAAATTTACCACCTAAATCATCCCAAGTTCTTATGTTTCCAATCTCTAGATTTTTATACCATTGCAAGACTTGTCCTTAAAGGTATGCAACTAAATGTCTCAAAGCGACATCTTCATGAGTAATATTATGTACTGCACATATGGCTGTAACATCTTTGATGTACTCTGTAGGTGTAACCTGATTTTCACCTGTGAAGGTAGGCAAGATTTTCACGAGAAGCATTATGGATATCATGATAAACTGGGATTACTAATGGGTTGTCATTAGTAAAGGTCACAAAATTCCTAGGTGGTTGAATAGACATTTGAAAAATTGGGATTTGAATAGAGAAATTGATTGGTGAAGGACTATTAGGAGAATGGTTATCGAAACTAGGCCTATTATAAGGTAAAGTATTACCAACTCTTCTCCTTCTTACAAAATTCCAAGGTAAAGAAACAAAATCAGAACGAATTCCTCTTACCGATGATCTTGTAGTCACTTTAGGCATGGAACATGCTACAAAACTAGTCTGAAATCAGCTTTACAGAGTCACCAAACAAATATTTAAATGTTTAGGATAAATTATTACAACTTGCTGATCCAAAAGTAACTTTTTATTACTATGATTTTGTTGTAAATTGTTGTATTTAGATCATATATCTAATTTATGGTCCCACTAGGCATGTAAAAAACTATTATCTCTCGACGTGCCGAATTATAATATGTAGAAGGATCATGTAGAGAGATGGTTGCAGGTGTTCTAAGCTTAAAAAATTAATCTGTATCTTTCGTAGATAAATTGAAACACCTCAGGTCTATGGGTATACCTATTTTGAGGTGATTCTCCGATATCAAGGTCAGTTCCTTATTGATGTATCCTAAATTACTTTTCCGAGGTTTCAGGGAAAAAGATGTCTGTAAATGAATTCAAAAGTTAGGTGATACACCAAACTTGTATGAGGTCTTAAACTGAGTACATGCACAATTGATATGAAAATGAATTCTTGATGCACAAGCCAACATTTTTCTGTAGAATATTAAAGGCAACACTTTTATGTATTGAGGGAAAGTATCACAACAATACTACCAATTTAAACACACACACTAATATCATGCAGAAATTACTGAATTATGTAATAGGGTAAGATGATTAATCATGGAATTAAACATTCACAAGATTAATGGAACATACAAAATACTGTAAATAATTGGAAAGGTAGAAAATACTTCTCATTCAGAGGGCAAAACTATAAAAATCTGCTTCAGCACTCCTGTGTCTAAAATTCCTCCTTTGTTCTTTGCCAAGGCACACAATATATAGCAAAAATTATTCTCCAAACCTTCCTAAAAATAATATAAAATTGTACTCACCCATGCATCCTATTTTTACCCTTTATTTATTGATAAATAAAGGAATAAAATAGAGCAAGCTAATACAAAGAGGCAATAATAGCCTTGATTACATCTCATTCAAACTGCAGTTGACTATTATTTTATTTTTTTTTAAAAGCATGGGTGAATAATTTTCTAATAATAAATCTTGCTTGATGATCAAGTCTCCTTCTTGTTGCATGCAAATTTTTCCTTTTTTTCCTGATGTGACATCTCTAATTATGATCCACTTGCCTCCATGGATGTACATGTAAAAGTTATCTCCCTGTGTGTGAGCAAAATCAATTACATTATTTGCAATACTTTTCAAAAACAATTCACTCAAACATCTATCTTGATGGAAACCACTTTTGTTTCTGATGCTGACACTTATTCTTTCTTCTTGTGGTCACATAGATAACACATTGTGAATCATATCCAACCTTCTGACTAGTGGGGACCACCTTTGGAGTTGACCATTTAATGGTTTGAGGTATCTTTTGTAAATGTTAAGGTAAATATTCTTTGGTTATACTCCACCACTTAGCTATCATTTACTCCTCAATACCGAGTCATAATATATAGTTATGATACTTGATAATGCTTTGGTTTCCATGGTTTATTCTTGTTATCAAACTCTTTTGGGATCATTATTATAATACTTATCGGTTTTTGTATTTTGATTGGACTAAGGTTTAGACTTTACCTTTTTTGGAGATCGTTGTTATTGGTATTTAATCGGTTTCCTTTGATTATTTAGGACACATATATCATAGAACTTAAAAGGTAAAAGCAATGATAATTATATTTTAATCATGGGGCTAGCCCACTCTCCACGAGGACTCACCCCTTGGAAATTTTTGGTGGCATGGTTAACTCAAGTTGAGTTAGGTCTTTTTAATAAAGACCTTCGATCTCTATATTATTTTTTCTATGCCTTTGATCTTTGAGTACTGTCGACATTAAAATTTTCCTCCGTAATTTCTATTTTATTAATGTATTTATTAGGAATAGGATGTTGTTAATTATAATTAGTAGTAGCATCTGATAGAAGATAACGGTGCCGTCAGTATGGTGCCACCAATAAAGAAGAGTACGGTAGTAGTCAAAGTACAATAGGAATGTTGTAAAAAGTAAATATTTGTCGTAAGTTGTCCGGTAATGTTAAAATGTCAAAGTTGGGGTGAGTAGAGAAGTAGGGTCTACATGATTAGGAATTAGAAATATTATATTTTTAATAAGGACAAGGAGTGATGTCATAAATATTTTTAAATGTATTTTATTTGTGGAAAAGACTAAAAAGGTGGAACGCATGTGAGATGATAAGGTTTATCTTATCTTAGAAGATAAGCCTACATGTAAAGGCAAGAGTTTAGGCATGGAATATCATTGGTCGGAAGAGATTTCCTATCCTATCTTAGAGATAGGGTGGATAAGCCTGAATTCCTATAAACAAAGAGGCCACCCCCCCTCATTTAGCATAGAAGGAAGTAGTGAGAAATATTGTATGAGTAAGTGTGTAAAGGAAGCCATCATTTAAAATGTGTGTTAAAGAATCCATTGTGAATTTTCTCCCATAGTTATTGTTGGAAGGCAAGTGAAGTCAGTAACATTTAAAGTACCTCATGGGTGAGATTGTAAAAATTTCATGTTGATATTATAATTTACACTTATATTTCAGATTTATCATCATTCCTTCGTATCATAGTCTTTGGTATTCTTGTGTTATGTTTGTTGTTGTGTTTCTAGAGTACATGCACCCCAAACTAAATGTTGTGCATTAGTAAATAATCATAGCACGAGGAGTTCCCGGTGAAGAATTATCATAGTGCCGGATTGGTGTTGACAGTACCCAAAATTAGGGTTTCACCCTTCGCATTTAATGAGGCAAGTGACTGTGGTTATGTTTTGAACCCGGTGAATGCTTATCAGCCATTAATCCTTACATGACTTGATCTATGAATGTCGATTACTAACTTCGGGTGAGTTATGTTACTTCTGGTTGCTTTGGACTTTGAAATTATCCTTGATCATTGATGCTTTAGCCTTTTATCTCTAATTCTGGTTGAGTTAGATTGTATGAGGTTGAGTTGGGTTGATAAAACAACTCAACCCTAACTCATTTTTTACTTCTCGTTTCTCATTTCACTGGCGAAGCCCTAGAAAATTTTCCATTACCATTGTTAAAATTTTGTGAGATCCATTCCTCATTCGGTGTAACGATTTTATGAAATGGTGGAGCTCTGCTAAGTGCGGAAACTTGGCACTTTTATCCTTATTTTTTTTTGAGCTCTTTGTTTCCTTACATCTAGGAAATGAGCTTGTTCTGTTTAGAGATTTATTAGAAATATTCAGTTTATTCTCACCATTATTATTGTCTTCAATCTTGACTTCCATGAAAAAATGGTTCTCTTTTCATCTTTGAGGTCTTGGCGGGGTCCTTTGGCCACCGTTTTTTATTGTTCAAGCTCTGTCGAGTTCTGTTATTTCTTGTGGTTTGTACTCTCTATGTGATCTCTTGGATGTCATTGTTAAGAACTTGAAGCTTCACTACTTGGCATTCGTACACTCATTTAGTTTTGAATATAATGGAAACCATTTTAGAAAAGGGTAAGACCTCTATATGTAACCTCCAAATTTATTTTCTCAAGCTTCTTCACTATATATGTCTTTTACTAAAGATTTTGTAATTTATTTCCTCTAAAGGGTCATCTGAGCTTGAAAACAGTTTTTTCATCCCGATCATTTACTCTAAATTTTGAGGGTTTGAAGTTTTAATTCGAACCTGGTAAGTTCTGTTCCATTTCGAATTTGTATGTAAAACCCTTAGTAGATCAGTAATGGCTAAAAATAATAAATCATTGTTCTATCTTTAATGGGTACTAGAAATATCTTTCCTTTTAATTCCTAACACTTGAAGATGGATATTTTTCTTGAAAATGGAAATATAAGGGGATTAATGTTGATGGGTATTAGTGTGAAGGGTTTTGAATGTATTCTTTTGATTCTGCATTATGTATAAGCATTTGACAACGTTCTATAACTCCTTGATGGTTACTTCTATTTACGAATTTGTAGCTTGTCTACATTCTGAAACTGTAAATGCCTTCTCTACTAGATTTTCTTCTTATTGAGCTATTCTTTGAAGTTATGCCTTTCATTTTTCAAGATATTTTTCTCAAGCTTGGAGCCTGCATTATGATGTTTCTATTTTTTGATATACATTGTTGAATTTCACTAGTGGGTGGAAGTTGGTTGAGTTAATTGCAGTAGCATCTTCTTGTAGTTATGCAACCTTTCATGTTTCATTTCATAGGTGTCCTTATGGAGTTCTCATGCTTTTGAAGTAAATTGAATCTCATAGTTCACCATGTTAATCTCTGTAAGCTCTAAACTCACGGAATCTCATTTCTGTATAAGCTCTTGATTTTTCCTGGAGCTCTTCAAGTCCTAATATGAAGTTTTCTTTCACTCATCCTTCAGAACTGGATACAGTGGTTTTCTTGAAGCCCTTCTTGGGATAGTTTGGCTTTACTTTCCATTTCTCTTCTATGTTCAAATTTACTTCCTCAACTAGAAATTATGTTGTATCAAGGACATTGTAATTCACTGATACTCGAAATTTCTAAAGATTCATCTGAACTTGGTTTCATTGAATGTATTGTCCTACTGGATATTGACCTTTAGTACTAAAATTTTGTGTACACCTTTGATTTACGAACACTATGAAGCTAATGAGTCCAACATGCATGACTATTCTGTCTAAATTGATGGCAATCTGTTTACTGCATTCTGTAAAAAAAAATGCGTTTAGGATAGCTATCTTAGACTAGCTATGCGTAATTGTAAATCATTACGTATCACTATTGATACTTGCTTTATTTATGAAAACAATACTCATAGGATGAGCTATTCACTTTGTAAAAGTATGCAGCGTGATTTTATCTTTGATTCCTCACTATTGTAGCATTTCTTGTACACTCTGTAATGGACATCCTTCTTCATTTTCAGTTATAAAATGTACTTCTGAAAATGGTATGCACCTTATGAAAACTTAAAACTATGAGAGGTTAATCCTTTACTTCTTAATTGACAAATTGGGAAAGATATATTATTTCTGGACTTTTTTGTTCACTATTCCTGCATGTTGAATGATTGAAGTTTTGTTGAGATGTTGTAGTTCCCATTTCCTTTCTTCTTAAATATTGTATTTGATCTGTCATTACATCTTTAGTATGCATGCTGGAAAAAGATAAAATATTAATTTTATATGGCAAAGCCCTGTCAAACATTTTCCCATATTTCTTTCTTTATTATGTTTCAGCTGTAATAATATCCTTCTAGTTAGCTTCATCATTTATATTCTGATTCTTCTACTTCAGCTATAATCTGAAACATGTAATTTTATCTCTAAGTCTCTCCTCTGATATGTACTGTAACTTCTTCTATTTCTAGAAAAGTTGTTGAACTTTGAGTTGCATTCTTCCTTCTTACCAATATGTAATTATGAATTATCTTCTTCATGTACCATAGGATAAAATTCATTGAACTATGTAATGTTTATCTACAAGTTAGGATTGTAAAACATGATTTTATTTTCGTCCTGAATACAACCTGTACCTACACACTTAAGAAAATAGTTAGAAAATATTTAGGATTTTTTGGCCTCTCTTATGTCCATTAGTTTTTCTTTTCTTCTCTCTTCTTTTTTCTGAGTGAGTAAATCATGTACATTGTTACAAAAAAGTAATTTGATCAGTTGTTCCTTTAATATTCATGTAATTTATATCTCCTATTGTTAAGAGGTCCATTTGCACGAATTTGGATAGTATAGGAATATGGATTAACCTTGAGCTCATAAACTAATGATATTTTTCTTTTCCATTGTTCAAGTACAGTTCCTTCTAGCAGCGTGATGAAGAGGGAAGAAAGTTAGGAGATGAAGATGCATCAACCACAACAGAAGAAACCCCCAAGGCAATGATGGATTCATTCATACTCCTCTATTTTATCTCTTTCATGCATATGTACCTCTTACTTTCAGTAGTTGTACTTTATTCTTCAGTTACATCCCATGGCTTGTGTGGGAACATTTTAAAATTCCTTTTGAATAAAATGTTGAATTCCAAAACTTGAGTTGTGTATTTGTCTTACTACATTTCATGCCTTCTGTATGGATTGTATGACAAACTACACAACTCAATAATATAATTGAATGTCTTAATTATGAAGGAAATAATCTTAAAGATACTTGTAACATTTAGCAATGAATTTTTACTGCTGCAATCTGCAATTATGATTGTTGTTCCAAAACCTAACACTTCATATATTCTACAATTTGATGTCTTCATCAAGATAACACATCTGTCCTTTGGGGCTTTGTGTTCTTTTGTTGAAGATAGTAATGAAATTGCAGACTATATGATCTATTACATTTTTTAACAACACACATAGCTGCATATTTCATGTAATCATTAATTAATTCAACAGAAACAATATAAACTGAAAGAATCTCCCCTAGCTTAGGTTCACTTCATTCTTTTGCTATCCATCGTAACGAAGTTTCGAGTTACCCATTCTTACGCAAGTGCAAAAATTGTCAACACTAGTATTTTGGTGAACTTTCTCCATCACCTCCAAAACCAATTACAAGATTATAAAAATCATAGAAAGCCCTTGAAATTTTTTTATAAGCACTTAGAAACGTTCAACTAGGATGAATAATTTGAAAACTATCACCAACCTTATGAAGCTACTAAAGACCCTGCTTAACTAGTTAAATTACATATTTTACCTTTAAATCACAAGTCATAAATTTATTATTCCTTATAAAAATCCAAATTTTATATATCACTGGAATTATATCTGAACTAATATAACAAAAAAACTTGAACCAAGTCCTAACTCCACATATAGCTCCTGTAATTCCACTTTTACCAGATACTTCTCCACACTACCTCAAAACTAGTCCTAATGAATAGATAAAAATTTTCCATATAGGAGATCAAACATGATCGGAAACTATCACCCACATGCAGAATAACTCCTAGGATAAAAAATGTCAATTTATTCATTGCTTTCTTTTGAAATTTTTTCCAAAAATTGATATTCTTCACATACGTACATTTTAGAATGGGGCCCACAAGTAGTTACATTATCTAATATAAATTTCTATAAATTTGTAGGAGTCCTCTATAACCTAAAATCATCACTTTTGTAAAAGTAATCAAAACTAGTTTAGTATACTCCTTTTTCTCTAAGTCACTTTGAGCTAGGGTTCCTAGAGTTTCAAAGCAACTTATCTTCTTAATGATCGTTCCTAAATATTTAATGATCAAACCACGTAATTATTTTTTAAAAACCTTATTATTTTGATGGAAAAAATCCATAAAATCCTTTGGGTCCCATACAAAACATACAATCCACAAGGACCATTAGAAGGTCAACTTTTGCCTTGAAATCAAGGTCTAGAACACCCAGTTTCACCAAAAATGATGTAAATTTAAAAATATTATTCATAATAACCTGAAATTCGTCATGAAGCATTAAAAAAACATCCTCTCACTTTGCATATTTACCATATATGACAAATAGGTTTTCAAATATCTAACCAATTGAACTTACCTATGCATCTTGCCTTTTCTTCACCTACTTGCTTCCCAAATACCATGAAACACCACCAAAAATCTGATAACTTACCTAAAACTAACCAAAAACTTCCTATAAACTTCCACCAATATCATACCATCATCCACAATGAATTAATAACTTCAAAACTTATACCTACATACCACACTACATATTCCAGGACTATGAATAGGCTTTAAATTACTACTACAACACATGACATCACATGAAATGACATTTATGATCTCTTAAAAACTATTAGACACTCTTGAAAAATCACACCAACCATGATTGACCACATTAAATCCTTCAACTAACTTTGGTAGGCTCGAAGTATGAATATGCCTAGTAAACCATGCTTCAGAACACCATAGACCTTCACCAAACTTGACACTAACAATTAACCTTCATGTTTGAAACTAAATGACCCCTCATGTAGATTCATACAACACCATGAAAAAAAATTTCCATCAATGGAATTAACATTAATGAAAACACTAATACAGAGTGAGCAATAAAAATATTGTCCTGATTATTGTAGTTAATGTTGGAAGTTAATTAATTAAATTATTCTTCTATTACCAACCCTTACATCATTTAATGTAGTATTCAATAAAATATAACTTGAAAAAAAAATGGGATCATTGAAATCATGTTAGATAATTTTTATAATAATAGAAAGAATGATTCTCTATCCCAATAAATAATAGAAATTGATGTATTTGTAAAATTTGTTGTTGATTAAAGTTTAATCCTAGGAAATGTCCTATTTGATCTACTCAAAACAAGAATTTTCCTATAGATTCCACTTAAAAATAACACCTTTATTTATCATAAGAGTGATATGTGTTATCAGAGATGCAAAGTGAGTAATAAATTGTCTCATAAATTTAATCTTGCTAATGAAATATTGAAGGGATTTCTTATTTATAAGAAGGAAAAGATAAGGATGGATTTTTCCTTAAATTTAAATAGGACAGATGTCCTTTGTAACATCTCCTTATTAGATGAGAGAGAGACAATATAATTAATTGAGTTTACTCAAACCAAATCTGGAAAATATATAAAAGAAAAAATGGTTCGTGGAGGAAGGAAGTATCTCATAGGTGGATATATGGATAATGAAAAATGCATAACTAACATGTTTAGTTAATAATAAATGTAATAAATATAAATTAATATAAAATTCAAGTTTATTACATTATTTTTAGAAATGTACCCTGGAAATAATTCAAATTTCACATTTGCAAGATATTTGGTGAGTATTTCTACTATTTGAAGATAAGTTGGGAAATATGTGAGTTGGATGTGGTGGTTTAAGTATTTTTCTCAAATGTAGTGACATTCAACCTTAACGTGCTTTGTTATCTCATGGAAAACTAATTTTTTCACAAGCTTCAACACACCTTGATTGTCGCAATGAATAATGGGTGGAGTTTCTTCATAAATTTAATATCAACCAAAATGTGACATAACCAAATATCTTTGCACAAATCTCCCTCATGTGGTGCAATACTCTATCTCATTGGACGAGAGAGATTTGTTTTTATTCTTGTTAATTCCATGTAATAGGTCCAGACCCGAGATAAGAACTAAAATTTGTAGTTGATTTCTTGTCATCAACATATCCAACATAGTCTGAGACTATATATATATCATTGCAAGAAGAATAAATATTCCTTCTAATACTCCATACCATAGTCAAATGTACCTTGTATATATCTCAACACATGCTTTCTTGTTACCAAATGCAACTTCTTATTCTCCTGTATGAATATGGAAAGATAGGTCACAACAATCTGAATATCTGGCCTTTTGTAGGTCAAGTAAATGGGATTCCCAATAGGTTGTATTTAGTGAATACCATCTACTTGAGGTGAATCCTAGAATATAGAAAGTTACAAAACTATTTATGTTGGAGTTGATAAGGTTTAATATATAAATGCAATACTTTTCCAGGAGTATCTTGGAATATTTCATCAGGGAGATAAAAAAATTGATTCTTCTTCTACAATATCTCAAAGCTAAGACAATACGGAAGTAGCCCCAAATATGTCATATCAAAGGATTTATCCAAAATCATTCTTAACATCTTCAACTATATTATCTGAACTCCCTATGATCATAATATACTTCTCATAGAAAATTAAAAATGAAATTGTCCATGCTTATCTTTTTTGGTACACATATTTGAATAAGAAGGGCTAGGAGTGAATACATGCTGCAATAGGTGATCATATATTTTAATTTACCATTCCCAGGGTACTTGTTTAAAGTCCATAAATAGACTTAATTAGATGACATACCTTATGTGAATGATTCTCAATGAAAAATCCTTCTAGTTTGGTCATGTATACCTCTTTTTTGAGATCATCATTCAAGAAAGCAATTTTTACTTCCATTTAATGAAATTTCCATTATTTTTTTTATGGGAAATAAACAGTCAACTCTGATGGTTTTTATCTTCATAGTGGGTGTAAATGTATCCTGATATTCAATTCCTTATAGTTGAGTATATCCCTTTGCAACTAGCCATGTTTTTTACTTTACGATAGATCCATTTTCCCTATATTTTCCTTTAAAAATACACTTGTAGACAATGAACTTGTTTCTTGTAGATAGATCAAAAATTTCCCATGTTTAATTCTAAATCAAGGACTAATATTCTGCATCCCATGGCCTTATTTTCGCTCTGTTGACTGAGGCCTCACGAACTATCTCAATTTTAGTGTTATCAACTACTAAAATCATGAGTGTAATATTAACATCATTTCTCACATGTCTTCTCATTCTGACTCCTTGATGAAGTATATGGGAATATATTTCAAGTTGGAGTCTTTCATGGTGCTTTAGACCCCTTTAAGACATTGACATAATGTTGATCTAAATACTTATTTTCCAAATTACAAAAATCAAACAAATAATTCTCCTTACTGATCATATTATCTTCTATGAATACTCATCACGGTCATCATTTGACAGTGAGATAAATCTATGATATAAGGTTAGTACAAACTCATCTTTCTCTTGAAATTTGTAGAATGTTTACTCATCACAAACAACATATCTACTTGTGTATATCTTTTTTTTCTTAGAGTATAGGAGATGATATAACTTTGAGGTAGTATTATACCAAAAAAATACATTGGAGTGTTTTTTCATCAATATTCTTCCTCTTCTTATGTAGGACATTCATATATGTTATACAACCAAATAATGTGAAATGAAAAATCAAAGGCTTGTGATTACTCCATACCTCTTCCAATTTTTTTTCCTACAATATATTTTTAGGTTTCTAGTTTAGAAGATATAAAGTTGTTTGGACTCCTACCCAATGTCAGTTCTCCAACTTCGCAATGGAAATCATGCAACGGTTCATCTCCATGACAGTTTCCTTCTTCAATGCCATTTTACTAGAGAGTATAGGGGTGGTAAAATGTTGTGTGATGTTGCTCTCCTTTAATAATTCCAATAATTTCTTTGACATGAATTACCGCCTTGATTTGAGTAGAGCAGAAGAAGGGGATTCACGATTTGTTGAAATAATCAGTTATAAAAGATCTGAAAATTCCTAAATGTTTTACTCTTCTTTTGGAGAAAGAACAACCATGTCTTGTGAGAATAGTCATCAATCAACAACTAAAAGTAATGGATCAATACCTAAAATGAAGCATGTAAGGGTCCACAAATATCGATATGCACGAACTTGAGATGGGTTTTGGAATCAAAGGTACTTGAATGGAAATGATGTTGATGTTATTTTCCCACCAGGAATCTAGCACAATGAGGTAAAGAATGTGAGAGTGGGACAATTTATCATATAATTTTTTTAGGACAGAGCTGATAGAGGTAGTTGGCAGAAAGGTGCCCATATTGGTAATGCTATAGTGAATTGGACTCCATCATGTAGGAAGATAAATAAAGTTTTATCTCTCAGAAGTGCACCCTGTGTTGAGGGATAACAAGTGTTCTAATTTTGTCTCTCCCTCACTTCTACAGATACAATGGAGACACCTCACGGTCTGTGGGTATCCTTATTGTGAGGTAAGTCTCAAAGATCCTAAGGCCGATTCCTTCCTTGGATGTATCCTAAACTAATTTTTCTATGGGATTCAAGGGTAAAAATATGGCTAAAACTGAAATGTAAATGGGGTGATATACCTTAAGTATTAAGGGATTGGCTAAAAAACATGCATGATATACTAAGAAATAATTAATGAAGCACGATCCAATGGATTTCAGTTGATTCTAAGGGAATTTTTTTTTGTTGAGGGACTATCACAACAACACACAAATAATGCCACACATAAAACTATTCAACAGGGCAACCACACAGAAAGCGCCAAACTGAAAGGAAAAAAGGGGAAGAGGAACAGGAGAAAAGACCAATTCGCACAGGTTATAACATGATCAAGATTAATTAATTCCGGGCATGCAAATTCATAAGAATTACTATTTAAAGACACCACTACAAGTATTGTAAAGGAACTAAAGAGTTCTCATTCAAGGGAAACTCTGGCCGATGGCTTTCAAACTCAATCCAAAAATCCTCTAAAAATTCTTTTTTGCTTTGTCCAAGGCATACAATTATAATCACCATATTATTCACCCAACCCGCATCCCTGAAAATAGAACTAAAGTCTAACTACACTTAAGTGTAATTTTATAGAGCCTTTTCATCACTGAAAAAATAATAGATAAGGCCTAAAATACACATGTTTTTGTTACATGAGGCCATAATAGCCTTTTAATTGCATAATAGCCTTTAATTCCAAAAATACACTTTAATTTTAATATTCAAAGTGTGTTGAACTCTTCTACTTATTTGCAATAAAGAACTAGGTGAATACAATTGCTATTGTTAAACTTATTGCCTTGATCTCCAAGTTTTCTCCAAGGTTCATGCAAACAATCTTCTTTAGCTTAATCTTTCCAATTTTGTCTTCTAGTAATCACATGTAATATTACCTTCTTGTCACATGCTCAAGATGGTCTCATCATCTTGATAATAAACGGACATGATTTTCCAAGATTAAGGCCAAAGACGTTACTTACTTGGTTAAGCACCTTTGATTTTGATCATTCCCATATTAGTAATCATTTATTAATTGAGGTCCTCCTTGACTCATACATAGCTGAAAATTGGTAGATTAAATAATTTAACCCCATGTGTGTAAACATGAAAAATAAAGGTTATTTTTTTAATGATTTATGTGCCATTGAACCTTATATTAAGGTCAAAAACCTTTAAAATGCATTTTCGATAATAATCGGTCCACAACATTTTTAAAACATATGGTTTCGGACCATGTTGAGGAATACCCATTTAAGTGGGAAACTGACCCCCTCCTCCATGATTATTAAACCCGTTTGAGACTTGATTGAATTTTACCCAGGTGACATCGGGTTTGTTGTTTGGCTAACACAGATACATTCGTTTTTTCCCTGGTTGCCTCACTGAACCACAATACTTTCTAACCCTCATAAAAAGTTGCATTCCATTTTGGGTACATAAGGCCTATGAAGTCCTCATAGTTTTTTGTGGGTTGTGTGGTCAAACACGCCATTACTGATCTTTTGAGCTTGAAGTTGGTTTCGCGTTTCATGATTCCTGTGTTATGTTCTTCAAGACTTTGGGTAGTTCATTTGCTTGTGATGCATGAGCTTGAACTTTGAAACAATTGTTTGCCTTTGATTTTCATTCACTGTAAATAGGTTTTATGAAGAGATTAAATGGCTTCCACTTTGTAGAAGGAGAGTTTTTGGCTCTTAATGACTCTTTGTTCACTTGGCAATATTGTTGATATTTTTGTGAGTTTTCTCAATGGCGTCATGGTTGTTGTTTAAAGCCGTTTTTCAATTTCCTGTCATACTTTGGCAGTGTGGGAACATTTTTGACATCAAAACATACGAATCTAAGTGTTTGATTTCATGGATTTTTACAATCTATGTTTAGGGTTTTAAAGATATGAATATACTGTATATTTTTCAGCCTAGACCCTCATCTTTTGCAAAAATTATCAGATTCTTCCCAGCGAAGACTGTGAGCCGTTTTCATGATCTGTGACTACATGGTTTTATTTTCCTGGGTCATTGTGTTTTTTCACTCAAGACATGCTTTTTGGATACCTTGAAAACCCATATTTGATCTTAATTGAATTTTTTTCAATTATTATCTCTCTTTGTTGCTCTATTTGTGAAACGATGCCATGGTTTTTTGCAAGTCTCTCTAGATTGAAACATTTGTTTGTTTAGAAGCCTGAACAGAAAGGCTTCCATTTCTTTAAAAAAATCAAAATCCATTTATTAGTTGCCTCAGTTCAGTAACTCCATACTCTCACTCTTCTCTACTCTTGTAATCCTTGCCTCATTTGAGCAATTTGTCTAGATTTTTTAAATACTCTTCGTCTGTACTTCTGGTGCTAGCATAACCGTATTTAAATTTTGACCTTCCATATTTCAATTTCCAATGTACTCTGGTGGTACTGTTTCTGTGAGAAAACTTGGTAGATCCTAAGTTCACATTTGGATGTGTTCATTTCCTAGCTTGAGGTTCAATTCTTCCTCATTTAGAATCTAAAAACGAGTGTTGGAACATGTATTTATTAATACGACGGGTCCTGAATTATGTAGAAAATAACTCAAAATATTACTACATATGTACTCTTGAAATTCATTCTTGCAAATACAATCATAACATATCTGTGGGACCCTTCTGGATGTACTTTTACACGGTTGTAGAAACCTGAATTTATTGCAAGATATAATCTGTGAGTTATTTACTTGTGTACCTGAAATTATGTTGAAAACCTATATGGCTTGCACTAACATTTTTTTTTGTTGGGTCATGGAGAGAACAAATTTAACTCTCCTCTTCCTAGAAATATGTTGAATCCTTTTTTTATATTTGGTTCTATATCACAAAACACAAACCCTTGTAACTTAGAACTGCGGTAGCTTCTAATGTGTTTCTGACACCTGATTTTTGAAGTTATTCAAGAATGTCCTTGTTATTTTTTTCCCTTGGTCCGTTTATTAACAATGGTTCCTTTTACTTGGCTATACTTATATCAGTTTCATAGTTAGTTTAAAAATTGTAATCTGAACGCCCCAACTTTTCACGCACCAAAACCAACAGTAAATACATGATAATTTTTTTTTGACTTACCAATGCTCACTGACACACACCGCAAGGGCTCCAAATACAGAAACTAGCACAATGCATTCGACACTTCATAAGTCAAGTGAAATCACATAGACAAACGAAAACACCATAACCATGTCCGATGTGAGCACTCTTCTTTCCATGAATGAATACTAGCAATGACCCGCCACAAGAAAAGGACTCAAGGATTGGCAAACCCACAACACACAATCATTTATTTATTTACCATTCCCAGGGTACTTTTAAAGTTCCATAAATAGACTTATTAGATACATACCTTATGTGAATGATTCTCAATGAAAAATCCTTCTAGTTTGGTCCTTATACCTCTTTTTGGACATCATGCAAGAAATCAAAATTTTTACTACTTTCCATTTAATGAAATTTCCATTATTTTTTTTATGGGAAATAAACAGTCACTCTGATGGTTTTTTATCTTCATAGTGGGTGTAAAGTATCCTGATATTCAATTCCTTATAGTTGAGTATAATCCCTTTGCAACTACCATGTTTTTTTCTTTACGATGATCCATTTTCCCTATATTTTCCTTAAAAAATACACTTGTCGACAATGAACGTGTTTCTTGTAGATAGATCAAAAATTCCCATGTTTAATTCTAAATCAAAGGACTAATATTCTGCAATCCATGGCCTTATTTTCGCTCCTGGTTGACTGAGTGCCCCCTCACGCAACTAACTATCTCAATTTTAGTGTTATCAACTCACTACTCATGAGGTATATTAACAATCATTGCCTCATCACATGTCTTCTCATTCTGCTCTTGATGAAGTTATGGACTATATTTCAAGTTGGAGTCTTTCATGGTGCTTTAGACCCCTTTAAGACATTGACATAATGTTGATCTAAATACTTATTTTCCAAATTACAAAAATCAACAAATCATTCTCACTTACTGATCATTTAAATCTTCTATGAATACTCCTCACTGTCATCATTTGGACAGTGGATAATCTAATGATATAAGGTTAGTACAAACTCATCTTTCTCTTGAAATTTGTAGAAGTTTACTCATCACAAACAACCTTCTACTTGTGTATATCTTTTTTTTTTCCTTAGAGTATAGGAGTATGATATAATTTGAGGTATTATTATACCAAAAAATACATTGGAGTGTTTTTTTTCATCAATATCTTCCTCTTTTATTAGGGACATTCATATATGTTATACCACCAATATGTGAAATGAAAATCAAAGGCTTTGTTACTCTCCATACCTCTTCAATTTTTTTCCTTTTTCCCTACAAATTATTGTTAGGTTCTAGTTTTAGAAGATATAAGTTGTTTGGGACTCTACCCCCATGTCAGTTCTCCAACTTGCGTCAATGGAAATCTGCAACGGTTTCATCTCCATGACAGTGTTTCCTTCTTCAAATCCATTTTACTTAAGAGTATAGGGGTGTAAAATTTTGTGGATGTTGCTGCTCTCCTTTAATAATTCCATAATTTCTTGACATGAATTACCGCCTTGATTTGAGTAGAGTAGAGCAGAAGAATGGGGATTCACGTTTGTTGAAATAATCATTATAAAGATCTGAAAATTCCTAATGTTTTACTTCTTCTTTTTGCGAGAAAGAACAACCATGTCTTGTGAGAATAGTCATCATCAACAAACTAAAAGTAATGGTCAATACCTAAAATGAAGCTGTAAGGGTCCACAAATATCTATATGCACGAACTTGGATGGGTTTTGGAATCAAAGGTACTTGAATGGAAATGATGTTGATGTTTTTTCCGCCCCAGGAATCTAGCACAATGAGGTAAAAGACTGTGAGAGTGGGCAATTTATCATATAATTTTTTTAGGACAGAGCTGATAGAGGTCGTTGGCAGAAAGGTGCCATATGGTAATGCTATGGAATTGGACTCCATCATGTAGGAAGATAAATACAGTTTTATCTCTCAGAAGTGCACCCTGTGTGAGGGATACAATTGTTCTATTTTGTCTCTCCCTCCTTCTACAGATACAATGGAGACAACCTCACGGTCCGTGGTATCCCTTATTGTGAGTAAGTCTCAAAGATCCTAAGGCCGATTCCTTTCCTTGGATGTACCTAAACAATTTTCATGGGATTCAAGGTAAACTATGGCTAAAACTGAAATGTCAATGGGGTGATATACCTTAGTATTAAGGATTGGCTAAAAAACATGCCTGATATACTTAAGAAATAAGTAAGGAATCACGATCCAATGGATTTCAAGTTGATTCTAAGAAGGGATTTTTTTTTTGTTGAGGGACTAATCCAACAACACACAATAAAAAAAAAATTACAACTCAACACTAAAACTATTCAAAAACAGGGCAACCACACAGAAAGCGCCAAACTGAAAGGAAAAAAGGGGAAGAGGAACAGGAGAAAAGACCAATTCGCACAGGTTATAACATGATCAAGATTAATTAATTCCGGGCATGCAAATTCATAAGAATTACTATTTAAAGACACCACTACAAGTATTGTAAAGGAACTAATCGTTCTCATTCAAGGGGAATCTGCCGATGGCTTTCAAAACTCAATCCAAAAATTCCTCAAAATTCTTTTTTGCTTTGCCAGGCCATACCAATATATAACAATATTATCACCCCATCCCCCTTTAAAATAGACTAAGTCTACTACCAACTTAATTGGTATTTTTACCTTTTCACTGAAAAATCATAGATAAGGCCTAAATAGCACATGTTTGTTACATGAGGCAATAATAAGCCTTTTATTGCAATAATAAGCCTTTTAATTCCAAAAAAATACACTTTAATTCAAAGTGTAGTTGACTCTTCTACTTATTTTGCAATAAAGAACTAGGAATACATTGCTATTGTTAAACTTTTGCCTGATCTCCAAGTTTTCCTCCAAGTTTCATGCCCACAATCTTCTTTAGCTTAAGCTCAATTTTTGTCTGCTAGTAATCACATGTAATATTACTGCTTGTCCACATCTCAAGATGGTCCCATCTCTTTGATGCATAACGGACATGATTTTTCCAAGTATTAAGGCCAAAAGCCGTTACTCTTGGGTAAGCACCTTTTGATTTTGATCTCACATATTATAATCAAAAAAAATTTTATAATTGAGGTTCCTCCTTGCTCATTACATGCCTGAAAATTTGTAGATTACATAATATTAACCCCATGGGGTAAACATGAACAATAACGGGTTAGTTTTATGATTATGTGCCATTGACCTTATATTAAGTCAAAACCTTTAATCATTCGATTAATAAATTCGGTCCACTGTTTAAAGACATATGGTTCGGACATGGTTGATGATACCCATTTAAGTGGGAAACTGAACCCCTCCTCCATGATTATTAAACCCTTGAGACTTGATGGATTTTTAACCCAAGGTGACTAGGGTTTTGTTGTTGGCTAACACAGATACATCGTTTTTTACTTTACCCTAGGTTTGCCTCACTGAACCACATACATTTCTAAAAACGATAATTTTGCAATTCCCATTTGGGTCATAATCCTATGAAGTCCTCATATTTTTTTGTTCAACCATTACTGATCATTTGAGCTTAATTGGTTTCCTCGTTCATGATTCTGTGGTATATCTTCAAGACTTGGTGTAGTCATTTCTTGTCTGCATTAGCTTGAACTTTGACCAATTGTTTTGCCTTTGATTTCATTTCACTTTAAATTTTTAAAAGGTTTATGAAGAGATTTAAATGATTCCAACATTGTAGAAGGAGAGTTTTTTTTCTCTAAGGACTCTTTGTTAACTATGGGCAATCATTGTTTGAATGACTTTTGAGTTTCTCAATGGCGGTCATGGTTAGCTTTGTTTAAAACCGTTGTTGCAATTTCCTGTCATCTTTGGCAGTGTGGAACTTTTTGACATCAAATCGATTCTAAGTCGTTTGATTTCATGGATTTTTAAATCTATGTTTAGGTTTTTTAAAAGAATAGATATAACTGTATAGGTTTTTTTCGATCCTAGACTCCTATCTTTGCAAAATTATCAGATTCCTTCACAGGCCGAAGATGTGAGCCGTTTTCAGTGATCTGGGACTACATGGGTTTGGATTCTTTTCCTGGTCAATTGTGTTGTTCACCTCAGACAAGGCTTTTGATACCGTTGAACCATATTTGTATTCTTAATTGATTTTTTTCAATGAGTATATCTCTTTGTGCTCTCATGTGTGAAACGATGCCATGGTTTTTGCAAGTGCTCTCTAGATTGAAACATTTGGTTGTTTACGACCTGAACACTGAAAGGCTTCCATTTCCTTTTAAACAAAATCAAAATCCATTTATTAGTTGCCTCAGTTCAGTACTCAATACTCTACTCTTGTAAATCTTGCCTCATTTGAGCCATTTGTCTAGATTTTTCATACTCGTTCTGTACTTCTGGTGCTAGCATAACCGTATTTAAATTTTGACCATTCCAGATTTTCAATTTTCAATGTTACTCTGGTGGATACTGTTTCATGAGAAAACTTGGTAGATCCTAAGTTCATTTGGAATGTGTTCATTTTCTAGCTTGAGGTTCCATCTTCTCATTTAGCAATCTAAAACGATGTTGCACATGTATTTATTAATACGTCCTTGAAGTATGTAATGGAAAAAACT
The DNA here is from genome assembly GCA_019776745.2 of Taxus chinensis. NCBI lineage: Eukaryota > Viridiplantae > Streptophyta > Pinopsida > Cupressales > Taxaceae > Taxus > Taxus chinensis. Next base: position 761,102,467 of record CM034150.1, on the reverse strand, counting down.
CAAATATTACTACATCTTGTACCTCTTGAATTCATTCTTGCAAATTACAATCTATAATCATATGCTTTGGGACCTTCTGGATTATTTTACTGGTTGTAGAACCTGAATTTATTGCAGATATAAAATCTGTGAGTTATGTTACTTGTGTACCTGAAAGTATGTTGAACCCAGTAGTCGGTTGCACTAACCTTTTTTTTTGTTGGGTCATGGAAGAGAACTATAATTTAAATCTCCTCTTCCTAGAAATATGTTGATCCTTTTTTTATATTTGGTTCTATATCACAAAACCTTGTAACCTTAGAACTGCGGTAGCTTCTAATGTGTTTCTGACACCTGATTTTCTGAAGTTATTCAAAATGTACTTGTTATTTACGTTCTATTGTAACAATGGATTCCTTTTACTTGGCTATACTTATATCAGTTTCATAGTAGTTGAACATTTGTAATCTGTAACGCCCCCCAACTTTTCACACGGCAAACCAACAGTAAATACCAGGATAATTTTTTTTTTTGACTTACAATGCTCACTACACAACACCGCAAGGGCTCCAAATCAGAACGCGACACTGCAAATTCGACCACTGTACATAAGTCTTGTGAATCACATAGACCAAACAAAACACCATAAACCTAGATGGTCGATGTGACACTCTTCCGGCAATAATGAATACTAGCAGGACCAGCCACAAAAAAGGACCAAGGATGGGCAAACCCACAAATCATCATTTATTTTAATTGCATTTTTGTTAGATCAAACATTCCAACAGAACATTATGGTCTATAAAAGGAAAACTTTATCCTTTCTGCATCTTCTAACCTACAAGATTTCTTAAGTTTCGTTCAAACATTTTATTTATAGTTTCAACCATTTTAAGTTGGATGTTTTATCCTTTACGGAAATTTTTCCATAACTTACATACTTATTTGGCATAAACTTCAAATAGCAGATAAAGGACTTAATTGCTTGTTCTTATGTTAAGAATATGTTTTCCTCAAACATTAATAATCAACATGGTCTCCTTTTTAACCCTGTAACTCAAGTGAATCTGATTTGATGTCCAGAACGCAATAGTAGGATTTAAGGAGGGTGGTTTAGAATCAGATATTTTTTTCCCATAAACATTCTTAGATCACGGTATAATTATTTCCCTACCATATTTTTTATAGTTCAATATATTGTTGAATTACATTTTCAACTTATATGATGTACTCTTACAACCCACTATGGTCTCATTATTAGCATTGTCTTGTAAAAGGAGTTACATAAAAGGAGTTAGAAGCCTTAAAGCTAAGGACCTACCTCCTAATCAACTTATATGGTTTAGATTAATTCTAATTCCACCTAAGGACCTCACCCCTCAACTATATATGAGTTTTTAGCCCAAGAGGGACATATTTATGCTAACTAGCTTCAATGAAAAGACAAAGGTGTTATGTTGAGTAGAACCCAAGGTATACGTTTAACTGAGATAGACTAAGGAGTTCCATAACGAGAGTTAAGACCTAGAAAAACTATTCACTATCTCCAATTATTTCATCTAGATCCAACAATGATTTTATTCGCTGATGAATTCGTTTCTAGATCGTATCTCGTACGACCTGGCACTGCCAACCAAAAGGATACTAGGGGTCATTAGCTCTACTTACCGAACCCCAAAGATGGAAGGTTACACTGAATACTCGTTGCCTTTGAAAACCAAAAAAGGCCAATAGGTGAATTCCAATGCAGTTTTTGGCCACTCAACATGAGGTCAGGACTTGAAGAGAGGACATTCTCCTTGCAGTTACCAAAACTAGAAGGAAACCCCACTCCTACAAAAAATTTGTACGCATTCATTTCCTAAATATGGGATTCCTAACAAGGTCCTAAACTAATGACTATGAAGGAACCTCCAAATAGGGGTTTTATTTACTAAACTGCGGTTCCATCAAGTGTAAAGTTTCAGTTCATTCTATGGTTTCAATCTCTTCTATGGTAAAAAATCACACATGAAGACATGTTAACATAGATCTTATACTAGGTTGAGTGTGTTCAATTAAAACTTTTGATTGCGTTTACAAGGTAAGAATAAAAACTAGTAATTAATTATGCTTTATTTTAACACTAAAAGAGCACTACAATGTATGACTTCAAATTCACTTTACCCCTATATATATATATACCTTTTACCCAATGTGTACTATGAATCAAATTGAACCTATGATTAAATACACATTTCCTAGATATCCCGAAAAACTAACATCTCATACCATATTAGCAAATTATCCAAATATAACTTATGAAACATAACGACTACATATAGCATATGTTCATTTTACACTGAAATATTTAAATACAATGGATAATTATTAATACACATCACCATTTTTGCCATTGTTCTGGCATCATGCAAAACCACGTGAGCATGATATCAATGATAAATCACTGGCATTGCATCCACCCTAATCTAACATAATTAAAGTTTCTAAGTTTCCAATTTACATATAATAATAATTACAATTTGTAATTGAAAGAAAAGGTTCAGAGACATGTATTCATTACATTTCATTTCACTTCATTTGATAACCCAGGAGACAGAAAGAGAAGGGAAGAGAAAGAAAACACCATTTGTCAAAAAATTATATTTCACACAAAAAGTTACACTATAGAGTTTAATTTTTACAGTTATTTACATGTATCAAAAGTTTCGACGGTGGTTTGGAAACCCGACGAGGGTCCCACAACTTTCTATTTTTACAATTTCTTGGGAACAACAAAAACTTTCAAAACAGGCTCAGAGGCTAAGAAACCACTTTAAAATGTTGTCTTTTGAGAGAAAACACACCATGATTAAATCTCTACGTGTCCACTTACATAACAAGAGTTCAAGCTAGTTTACCAAGGCCACGGGTTGAAATTGACCTAGTTGCAAATGAACAAAAGTTAGCTCGAGGGCTCAGAAAACAACGTTCAAAACTGTCATTTGATGGACGAACACACAATGAGAAACTTCCTACAAGTTCCCCTATATAAGGATAATTCATCAGAGTCGATGGGACTAAGAACTAAAAAACTATTTTCAAATGGCGAAAAGTTTTCTAGAGTGACAAGTCGTAATTGCTCCAGTTTGAACTCGTCAAACTGTGACCAGAGCCCTATAAAATGGCTTTGCCAAGCTATACAAAAATTTTTTTTCCCTAAAATGAATGTTCTATGTCATTGTCTAGTAAGAACACTAGAGGTTTGCAAAAATGGATAATAATTTCCCTATCCAAGTTTCAAATGGCGGTTCAAACTAAAGCCAACTTTATAGTTTAGTAACTTCTTACAACTATAAAACGGTGTAGACATTTCTCCCAATATGGCATCAAAAATATCACAAATGTTCATTCAGGGTCAAACCAAAGGATAAGGTGACTCCTGACATAACTAGGTACACGAATGAAGCTTAACATCCCATTTCGGTGTTATGAAGGGTACTTAACGGTTCTCTAGAATGTTAAAATTATCTATTTAAATACGGAAATGGTCACATTTTTTACTAGGAAGTAAATTTTCATCTTGTCAATAAAACAATATTATAGTGATCTAGGTTGGGTAGGAAGTTCTCTAATCCCCTCAAAATAAGGGTTGAAGTCATGGTTTAATAAAAAAGGGTTATTATGATTTTGTGACTTATGACATGATGTTTTTTTTGTTTTGCAATAAGTTAATATAAAAAAATTAAATGTATTATAATCCTAATACTTTAAAATTATATTAAGCTGTAAATAAAAAACTGAAGCACGATAGTTATGAAAGATAAGGGGAGATGAACCATGCCTAGGAACAAATCCTGTCAAAACCGTAGGATTCAGTTCAGCATCTCCCTTAAGCATTTTGTCGAACAAGTCATGAGCATTCGTAATTTTACCATTTCCCATTTGCTCAAAATCTTAAATATTTCCCAATGAACCCATTATGTACCAAACCAACAATAAAACCACATGTTTAAAAGGTGTTGGACAATAAAGTTTGGAGCTGCCTCAAGATAACCAGCATGACTAAGACGTCCATACATACCCACATACAGTATATTTGGGTATATTCCATATGACCACATCTCCTGAGGCATTTTCAAATACAACATCTGACAAAAATTCCTCAATCTTTTATGCTTTTATGGAAGTTCATCCTTTTCCCAGAACTCACATTTGGCATAGGGCGAGAAAGGCAGGAAAAGGAAGTCAAATTTCCATTAGGCTCTGATGGATGTCTACCTGTACTAAGCCCACATTTTACATAGGTAGGGAAGTTACCTGAAGGTTTCTAAACCTTTTTAACAAACCCATTCATGTATATCATTCTATCATTGTAGTCTATGATCCCACATTTATGTCAGGCATTTAGTTAAGCATTTTACATGCCAAATGCATGCTTCCACCATTGCATACATACCTTCTGTAGCACTTGCAACAAAAACATTTGAAAGCCCATTATTCTTTGAAGTATATCACTACACTTCTCAAGAGTTCCCATTGTAGTGCACAATGGGAGGATGTTGGAGAAGGAGAAGGAAACCAGATTTGCACATGCCAATCGCATTTGCTTGAATATCTCTGAGCTTTTTCAGCAAACCCATTTCATGTATCCTACAACTGTGGCAAACCCAAAGGCCACATTGTTTTTAGGTATTCAGTAAAACATTTTGTGGGTCATGTGTATGCTCCCAAGTTTTGCATCTATCTCTACCAGAGCACTGTATCTACAAAACTAAGAAAAAAAACCCTAATTTTGGCATAGGCTAGGAGAACATTGGAAAGAAGATAGTATTTCCATTATGCTTAACGTGCATAATATGAGACTCATTCTGCACCACTCCATCCCTAGGCCACACTTGATCTGATTTAGTGCCTCCCTCAGAAAGGAGGGTATGGTCTTATTCCTACCTTCCTTGACCATTGTTCAAAGTAGCAGTAGTGAGCGATTTGTTACATGTCTCCAAAGATGATTTTTTGAAGATTCTTAATTTGAAGGTTTATATGATTTTTTTACATTTGATCAAAAACATTGAGAGAGTGGATCTCAAATAATTTTTTGTATTATTATACAAAGAAAATGGTAGGTTTGAATGGACATGGATGGAATCATATGCCCTGTCTAGCTCCTGGAATATGCCACTTCCTACAACACGCTACCTCCTCACTTACTCACCCATCAACCTTCTTCAATTCTCCCCAACATCACTTCACAAAGTATATTATTTATTTTTAATTCTATTTTAGTATTATTTAATTACAGGTACTACATTTCCCTCCCCTTATAAGAGCATCGTCCCCAATGTGACACAATGTCGAAGCTCGAAGCATAGGTAGGAAAACAAGTCAATAATGAGACATGTCGATTAGCAAAACAATTTCTCATTATAACACTACCACAAGGAAACAAACTAAATTTTGTGATATCATAAATTTTAACATCCTGTGAAGATTGGCATTTCGCTTTTACTTTATTACTTAGTTTTTTTCCATTTAAAGTAATTCTTAATCTCGAACTCTTAGTATTTCAATTCTTAGGATTTTAGTTGACATATGCTCATAGGTTCCCAAAAAAACTGACATAAAAATATCACATCAAGGTCACACACAACACTAATGGTTCACTAGACATCATGATATGTACCCTCACGACTATATCATATTAAAACAATTCAACGAACCATGGAAATAACATAAATAGCCCTAACAAAACAATACTTATCACACATGCTTCTGACACAAAGGTACTCGTAACATAAACATACTACAACAACATGGAATTCCCAACATGTACACATACATGGGTTTCATGCAACTAGGGACAATAACTATAGCTACATAGTGTCATGATGGAAACAACATTATGCCAACAATGAGGAGCATCAAACCTCAACATAAAAAAAACACAAATGGACTCACAAGAGTACACCTAACTCACTATACCAACTCCACACCTCACAATACATCACAAAACAATCACCATATATCTCCCAAAGCATCACTAAACAATTAAATATACTTCCCAAGCATCACAGAACAACTCCATATACCTCCCAAAGCATCAATCACAACTAAAAAAATATCATATGCCTCCCCCAAGTCTCTTATGCCTCCCTCAAGTGTCTCTTATGCCTCCCTCAAGTCTATTATGCCTCTCACAAGTCTCTTATGCCTCCCTCAAGTAAAATGAAATAAATATAAATTTTCCTTTTAGCTCCACAAAAAAGGTCAATCACCCTATGGCCTTGTGCCCATAAGGTCCAAACACCTCTATCCCAAGTGACATAATAACTCGTGGTTCAACAACCCACTAGTTATCTATAACTCCTTGGGGCGTACCCCCAAACAATGAAGTGGGTCAATAGGTCCCACCACTCCATGGTGAATCCCATGACCCTATTCCAATACATTACGACATTATAACCAACACAACAAACCATTCAAATGCCAAGTGGAAAGATCTAAAGCCTTGGGCTAGGATATAAAATTTTAAAATTAAAAAGAAATTTTAAATCTAGCAAAACAAATGGCCAAATAATCATAGTTAGAGCAAAAATCTGCATGTAAGTGCATCAACCAAATAAATGCCCAAAATATAAGAACATGTCAATGAAGAAAAATTTTGGTTCTAGAAAGAGAAGGGAAAGTTTCCAATTTACGAATATAATACATGTATAAGAATAACACATTACAATAACTACGCAGCCTTATATGTCCACCAGGGGGTACTCAATGAGTTGTTGGCACTCACAACATCGAGCCTCAGCTCGTAAAATAACATGTCAAATAATACAACTTTCATCATTTCCATCTGAATCATCCCACCACCACTTCAACAAGGCTCATCATAGTCAAAATCACATAGGTTGAATCCATATGATAACCATATCAAGAGAGAGAAAGGAGTACAAGTCGCCATATAGTGAGCCTAAGGTGTCTGCGAAACACAATATGCATGACACCCGTTGAGAAAGTGTCACACATACCAAATGAACAAAAGTGGGTTTTCAACCTATTTGAGGCTCCACTTCCTATCTCATACTCGGCTCGAGTGACTGGTCAACGGTACACATTTCCTCACTCCAAACATACACATGTTACCAATTTCGCTTAGGGTCAATTAGTGTAGGGTCCACAACATAACATATAACTACATCACTAACACAATCGTGATTCACACACATTAACCATAGCATATTATTCATGGTGTATACAAAGGGTATAAAATAATCATTACTTTTATGGTTTACGATACATCACATTACCACACTATGCACCCAAAGTGTAATCAATGTACACTAGTGATCATACATTCACCATATTCCCCTAAATCATGACATGAAACATCACATTTTACATGAATTGTACGTATGAGGAACATAATGTATAACCTTACAACATATAGTCAATTCCAATTACAACATGGTGACATGCATGATTTGTCACAACATGGTGATGACATCACGATAAAATCCAATTCACTTTTAAGCTAGTCTTATCATGCAAAACATCATTACACCTGCATATCACATAAGGCCAAAATACTCCAACACTTTGTAATCCACATTAACACTTTTTTTAAAACAAAAAATAAGGTGGTTCATCATCCATGAATTCCCCATTGAATCCATGAAATAGAGAGTGAATACTCTCATCACAAGCACATCAAAATAATAACAAATACGCAATAAGTGACATGCACCACATGTTCTTCCATAAGGTCATAGTTACAACATTGTTCACATTACAACATATATCACATTACCATTCCAATATCCATCACCATCATGTAAAATTATCACAACTCCAATCCATCCCAGACGTTTGAGAGTATGAACCTTGCTTTGATACCAAATGTAATGCCCCAAATTTTCACACACAAAAACAATAGTTAAATACCAGGATAATTTTTTTTTGACTTATAATGCTCACTACACAACACCGCAAGGGCTCCGAATATAGAAACTCAGAAACACATACGACACTTACACAAGTCATCGACTCACATAGACACACAAAAACACCATAGATATGTCGATGTGACACTCTTCCCAATGAATGAATACTACAAATGACCCAGCCACAAGAAAAGGACTCAAGGATTCGCAAACCCAAAACACATAAATTCTTTTATTGCATTTTTTGTTACAATCAAAATTCCAAGTTTATTATGGTGCAAGGAAATCTTTATCCTTTCTCCATCTACAAATTCTTAAGTTCATTCCACATTTTATTAATAGTTCGATGATTTTAAGTTGGATTTTTATCCTTTACGGAAATTTTCCATAACTTACATACTTATTTGGCATAATTTTAAATTAGATATAAAGTACTTAATTAGCTTGTTCTTATGTTAAGAATATGTTTCTCAAACATTTAATCAATGTCTACCTTTTTATCGTTGCAAATCAAGTGAATCTGACTTGATGTCCAGAACGTAATATTAGGATTTAAGGAGGGTGGTTTAGATTCAAGATATTTTTTTCCCATAAACATTATTCGATCACAATATAATTATTTCCCTACCATAGTTGTTATAGTTCAATATCTGTTGAATTCCATTATATATATATATATATATATATATATATATATATATATTCTCGAAGTTTGATCACACCAAGGCAATTCATATTATTTGTAACTCAAGAAAATATTTCACTAAGTTATAAGGACTCCAAGAGTGCCCTTAATCCTAACCTCAAATCATGTTTTCAACTTATATGATGTACTCTTACCACGCACTATGGTCTCATTATTAGCATTGTCTTATAAAAGGAGTTACATAAATATTTATCTAACATCTTGATGATGTATAAGATTAGAAGCCTTTAATCTACACAAAAACCCCAAGTTAACCTCCTAATCAACTAAGGTTTACATTAACTCTAATTGAACCTAAGGACATACCCCTCAACTATATATGAGTTGAAGGTGAGAGGACATATTAATGTTAAACCACCTTCAAAAAAATACCAAGGTGTTATGTTGATAGAACCCAAGGTAACACATTTAACTGAGATGGACTAAGGAGTTCATTAATGAGAGTTTAAGACCTAGAACAATTATTTCACGATCTCCGATTATGTCATCTAGATCCAACAAGGACTTTATTCACTAATGAAGTTAATTTCTAGATATTATCTCATAATACATGGTAATGCAAAAGGATACTAAGGGGGTATTAGTTCTACTTACCCCACAGATGGTAAGGTTACACTGAATAGTTGTTGCTTTGAACAAGGACCCATAAGGTGACTTCCAAGGTGGTCTTGGCCACTCAACACGGTGTTAGAACTAAAGAGAGGACATTCTCCTCATGGTTACCAAAACTAGTAGGAAACCACACTCGTGCAAAAAATTGGACCATGTCATTCCTAAAAGATGGGATTCATGACAAGGTCACTAAACATAACCACTATGATAGTAAACTCCAATTAGGGGTTTTATTTACCTAAACTAGGAGGTTCCATCGAGTGTAAATTTTAAGTTTATTATACAGTTTCAATCTGTTCTATGGTGAAAAAATCACACATGAAGACATGTTATGCGCAGATCTTATACTAGGGTTGAGTGTTTTGATTAAAACTCTTTATTACATTTACAAGGTAAGAATACAACACAATAATTAATTAATGGTTTATTAAACACTGAAAGAGCACTAAAATGTATTACTTCAAATATATATATATATATATATATATATATATATATATATATATATATATATATCAAACCTTTTTACCATGTGACCTATGAATCAAATTGAACCTCTGATTAAATACACATTTCCTAGATATCCCTAAAAACTAGCATCACATACATATTAGCAAATTATCAAATACAACCTTCTAAAACATAAGACTACATTATACATATGTTCATTTTACAATGAACTATATAAATTAAAATGATAATTAATTAATTACACATCACCTTTTTGCCATGATTCTTGCATCCTACAAAACCTGACGATTATGATATCAACGATAAATTGCTGGCATGGCATCCACCCTAATCTAACATATTAAAATTTCTCAGTTTCACATTTACATATAATAATAATTACAATTTTCAATCAAAAGAAAATGATTAGAGACATGTATTCATTACATTTCAATTCACTTCGTTTCATAACCCAGGAGAGAGAAAGAGAAGGTAAGAGAGAGAAAACACCATTTCTCAAAAAATTCAATTTCACACAAGTTACACTATAGAGTTCTTTTTTTACAGTTAGTTACATGTGTCAAAAGTTTCCACGATAGTTTGGCAACTCGATGAGGGCCCCACAACTTTCTATTTTTACATTTTCTTGCTAACTACAAAAACGTTCAAAATTGGCTCAGAGGCTAAGAAACCACTTTCCAATGTTTTCTTCCGAGAGAAAACACACCACAATTAAATTTCTATGTGTCCACTGATATACGAAGAGTTCATAACAACTGACAGAATTTGGAACTAACAAACGGTTTACGTTTGGTGGCTAGTTTTTCGGGGCCACGGTTCGGAATTGACCCAGTTGCAAATGAACAAAAGTTATCATGAGCACTCAGAAAACCATGTCCAAAACTGATGTTTGATGGATGAACACGCAACGAGAAACCTCCTACAAGTTCGCCTATATAAGGAGAATTCATCAGAGTCAACAGGACTGAAAACTAGAAAACCATTTTCAAATAGGGACAATTTTTCTGGAGTGACAAGTCATAATTGGTCCAATTTGACCTTGTCAAACTCTAACCAGAGGCCTAAAAAATGGATTTTCCAAACTATACAGAAATTTTTTTTCCATAAATTGCATGTTCCATGCAATTGTCTACTAAGAACACTAGAGGTTTGCGAAAATGGATAATAATTTTCCTAACTAGGTTTCAAATGGTAGTTCAAAATGAAAGCCAAATTTATAGTTTTAGTAGCTTCTTTCAACTACAAAACAATGTAACATTGCTCTCAATATGGCATCAAAAATATCACAAATGTTCATTAGAGGTCAAACTAAAGGTTAAGGTGAATCCTCACATAACCAAGTACACGAATGAAGCTTAACATCTAATTTTTGGAGTTATGAAGGATACTTAACGAGTCTCTGAAAAATGCAAAATTATCTATTTAAACAAGGAAACTGTCAAAATTTTAACTAGGAACTCAATTTCGTCTTGTCGATAAAACAATATTGTAGCGATCTAGTTGTGTAGGAAGTTTTCTAAATCACCTTAGAATAAGGTTTGAAGCTCATGGTTTAATGCAAAAGGGTCATTTTGATTTTTTGAGTTACAACACGACATTTTATTATTTCGCAATAAGTTAATATAAAACAATTAAATGTATTATAATCCTAATATTTTAAAATTATATTAATCTACAAATGAAAAACTGAAGTATGATGTTTATGAAAGATAAGGGGAGATGAACCATGCTTGGGAACAAAGCTGGTCGAAACCGTGGGATTCAGTTCATCATCTCCCTTAAGCACTTAGTTGAAAAGATCACAAGCATCCGTAATTTTACCATTTCACCTTGGCTGTAAATTCTAAAGCTTTCCCAATGAACACATTTTTCACTAAACCAACAATAAAACAACATGTTTAAAAGGTGTTGGACAATACAGTTTGGAGCTCCCTAGAGATAGCCAACATGACTAAGATGTCCATACATACCCACATACAGTATCTTTGGGTATATTCCATATGACCACATCTCCTGAGGTATTTGCAAATACAACATCTAACAAAAATTCCTCAATCGTTTATGCTTTGTTAGAAGTTCATCCCTGTCCCAGAACTCGCATTTGGCATAGGCCGAGAAATGCAGGAAAAGGAACTCAAATTTCCATTATGCCCTGATGGATGTCTACCTATACTAAGCCCACATTTTACATAGGTAGGGAGGTTACCTGAAGGTTTCTAAACCTTTTCAACAAACCCATTTCTGTATATCATTCTATCATTGTAGTATATGACACCACATTTATGTCAAGTGTTTAGTCAAGCATTTCACATGCCAAATGCATGCTTCCACCATTGTATACATATCTTCTATAGCACTTGCAACAAAAACATATGAAAACCCATTATTCTTTGAATTATATCACTACGCTACTCAAGAGTTCCCATTACAGTGCATGATGGGAGGATGTTGACGAAGGAGAAGGAAACTGGATTTGCACCTGCCAATCGCATTTTCTTTAAAATATCTGAGCTTTTTCATCAAACCCATTTCATGTATCTTGTATCCGTAGTAGACCGAAAGGTCACACTTTTTTCAAGTATTCAGTCAAACTATTCATGTGTCATGTGTATGCTCCCATGTGTTGTGTCCATATCTAATAGAGCACTGTAACTACAAAATTGTCAAAAAAAACCCCATTTTGGAACCGGTTGGGACAACCTTGGAAAGAAGATATTATTTCCATTATGCTTGACACACATAGCATAAGACTCATTCTATGCCACTCCATCCTTGCACCACACCTGATCTGATTTAGTGCCTCCCTTAGAAAGGAGGGTATGGTCTTATTCCTTACTTCCTTGACCATTGTTCAAAGCAGGAGTAGTGAGCAATTTGTTACATGTCTCCAAAGATGATTTGTTGAAGATTCTTAATCTGCAGGTTTATAGGATTTTTTTATGATGGATCAAAAACATTGAGAGAATGCATCTCAAATAAAAATTTTCTATGGCAGGTTTGAATGAACGTGGACGGAATCGCATGCCCTGTCCATCTCTTGACATACGCCACTTGCTATAACACGCTATCTCCCCACTTACTCACCCACCAACCTTCTTCAATTCTCCCCCACGTCACTTCACAAAGTATATTATTTATTTTTAATTTTATTTTAGTATTATTTAATTACTGGTACTACATAATCATCAGATGTACAATGTCATCCATAAGTACATTGTTTTTCATCCATTTAGTCTTGAGTTGGTTCTTGAATTAATACGTACTGTAACTATGGATCCTTTTAAAATGTTTAAATAGTATACATCATAATCTCAAAAATATGCTTTCAAAGCATTCCTTGAGTCTAAAAATTGTGCTTGTAAAGATGATTTCCTTTTCTTTCATATTTCATTTCTGCCATGGACATGATTCTTTTTAGTTTTTGTATCTTTAACTAACAATTGCATTAATGAAATGATATTATTTTTTTGTTGTAATATCATTCAAAAATACTTCATCTCCTTTTCCTGCACACTTTCACAAAATAGTTAGAAAAAAATGGCTTAAAGCCTCTCTTGTATGCATGTAATGATTATCTTTTCTGTTTTTCTTCTAAGAACAATACAATGAGATGTACTTGTTGATTATTTATTTATAATTTTAGATAAATTATATGTACTTTTATAGAACCTTCATCTATGTGAAATTGTAATCACAAGAATGAAGAAATAACCCAGAGCTCTAACAATAGTTTTATCTCTCTGTGTATAGAAACCTGAAGATGGGAGCTGGAGATGGAGGTGAAGATGATGATGAAGATGCTCATAAGATGAAGAACATATGAAGAGAATGAAAACCCAATAAGTAAATGATGAGTTCATCTAAGTTACATCCCATGGCTTGTGTAAGAAAAACTGAAACTGTATTTCTTTATGAGTAAATGAAAATAATTTAAGTACTTGAGTTATATATTTCCTTTTGCATTTAATGCTTTAAATAATGTTTGTGGAATGAAATAAAAAAATAAAATACATACTTTATATCATTTAAACATAAATAAAGAAATATGAAATTAATCTACCTATAACTTAAAATTGTTCCTTCAACTTTGTAAATAGGAATTTTGTTTTCTATTATGGGATGAAATATCCAACATCTATTATAATTCCTACCTTCATCAAGGCTATGCACTATTTCTTCAGGGCTTATGTATTTATTTGTAGAAGACAAATGTGTATGACAATACATGTGAGGTGTTACATTCCGCAACATCACACAAAGCTGCATTTTTTCTTTTCTGTATTAATTTGATGCAATTCAAAAGATTAAGAAACTACCTTTTTTCTCCTTTAGTTAGGTCCATCACATCAATCCCTCCCATCTGAAATGAAGTTTCGAGTTGACTATTTTGCATAAGTGTGAAATTGTCAACATTTTTGGCGATCCCATGGGGTAAAGTTGTCTACTTGCTTTAAGAGCAGTGCCTTTCTCTTTTCCATTGGGCATCGAGTCAAAATCCCAATACAAAAATTTGTCCTTTCCTAAAAACTGACCTCTCTGAAAAAAAAAAAGCTGAGAAAAGATCTGGTAAACCAAATCACGTGCACAAACTACACTTATTCAAATTGAAAGCTATAATGTGCATGAAATGCATTTATTGAAAGGGAAATATTAATCTACCCTACTCTAACTAAATGCAAACTGAAGCTCAATGAAGCCTAAAACAAGAAGTAAAAAATAGCTTCCTTTTATCAAATACTGAGGCCATGAGTCCAGCTTGGAAAACAAGTAACATGAAAGAGATGGAAATGAGATATGTATCTTTATTTTTCATGAAAAATCAGCCCAAAACACAAACAACCTTTCTATCTAATATGTAAACTACTCTGATAGGTTTTGGGTCTCATTCTCAAAAATTTCATGCTCATTTTTGTGCTCTAAAGTGTGCACAAACTCTAGTAATGTTTTAATTGCCTCTAAACTAGCCAAATATTGAATATGAAATGACCTACTAGCCAAATATTTTACTTTCCTGATCTGATATGTTTCTATCACATCCTTTCCAAACCTGGTCACATATTGAGGCTGATTAGATGGTTGATATGCTTTATGAAACTGTTGTTCTACTTAATCCTTCACATTTTGAAACTCTTTTAAAGGTTTTTTTTCTCTACAATTTGTTGTTTATCCTCTTTAATAGCTAACTTTGATCTTTCATCATCATGACTCATCATGGAGGCTGAAACCTCATGGTTATTATCTTCAAAAGTTAGCTACCCACCTTGTTTTCTTACAGCATCTTCTGATAGTCTTCCGGAATCACTTCAGGTCTCCATAAATGAAACACAATTAGGATCTTCACACTCTATTACCTCCTCGTGATTAACCTGAAACTGCTATATGTTTCTTTCCTTGTCATTGATCTAAACATACTTGTTTAATAGGGAATTAGTCTAGCTTAAAACATGTTGATCCTACATTAAAACTATTTTTTTATCTTCAAATTTTACCTTAAAACCCTCTTCATTTAAAACTAATTTAACCTCAAATCAAAACTTTGACACCCATCCCTACACATTCTATAACAATTCTAGCTTGTTGTTCTCTTCAGATGGTTACCCCTCCTGGATGATATTGTGATTTTCTCCTTTATGCGTTGGTACTATAGATGAAGGAGGAGGGGTGGGATGGATTTCAGGATGATAATGCAATTTTTGAGCAAAATATTGGGCTACAAATTCTGCATGCAAGTATTTTGTATCTGACACAAAACTAGAAAGAAAACTTGGGAACTTGAATTTTCACTCAGTATGTGATTATTGTTCCAGAATTTTCACCAGCCTTAAAATATGGAAACTAATAAATGGGATTCTTTGGATGGAAAGGAAGGTCTAAGGGCATTGGATTGTGATGGGGAAGGTAAGTGGGAACATACCATTAATAGGGTTCCTCAACGTGATGTTTATCATTCTCCATTACTTGCAAAGATAAATTAAAACAAACCATTTGATTAAAAGTTTCTTCCATTAACTCAAGTATTTGTTACAGACTAAACCAAATGGTGTAGGGTCTATTAACAATTTTTTCACTTGTGCAAAAATGGCAAACTCGAAACTTTGATACGATGGGTAGCATTGGTAAAGTAGACCTAAGCTAGGGGAGTTTCTTCTAGACAATATTGTTATTGTTCAATTAGTTAACAATTACATGAAATTTGTAGCTATGTGTGCTATTACAAAACGTAACATATCACATAGTTTGCAATTTCATGACTATCTTCAGCAAAATAACAAAAATCCACAAA
The DNA here is from genome assembly GCA_019776745.2 of Taxus chinensis. Taxonomy (NCBI): domain Eukaryota; kingdom Viridiplantae; phylum Streptophyta; class Pinopsida; order Cupressales; family Taxaceae; genus Taxus; species Taxus chinensis. The sequence continues at coordinate 761,086,500 of CM034150.1, read as the reverse complement.
GGAAAGTTGTGTTATCTTTATGAAGACATCGAACTATAGAATATAGGAAGTGTTAGGTTTTAAAGTAGCAATTATAACTACAGATTACAGCAATCAAAGTTCATTACTGAATGTTACATGTATTCTTTAGTTTTCTTTCCTTCATAATTAATACTTTCAATTATATTATTGGGTTATTTAGTTCATCATACAATCTGTACAGAAATATGAAATGCTAAAACAAATACATAACTCAATTTTAGAATTCAATGTTTTTTTCATAAGGAATTTCAAATGTTCCCACACAAGCCATGGGATGTAACTGAAAAGTAAAGTAAAACTACTAAAATAAGAGGTACATATGCATGAAAGAGAAAATAGAGGAGTATGAATGAACCCATCATTTCTGTGGGGGTTTCTCCTTTGGTTGATGCATCTTCATCTTCATCCTTGTTCCCTCTCCACCTTCATTGCTGAAAGCACCATACCTGAAAAATAGAAAAGAGAAAACTATCAGTTATGAGCTCAGGGTTAATCCATATTCCTATACTATCCTAATTCATGCATATGAATCTCTTAACAACAAGAGATATAAATTACATGAAGATCAAATAACATACATGAGTTACTAACTCAGAAAGGAGAGAAAAGAAAATAAAAACCATGGACATAAGAGAGGCCAAAAATCCTAAATATTTTCTAACTATTTTCTTAAGTGTGCAGGTAGAGGTTCTAGCCAAGAAGAAATAGATCATGTCTTACAATCCTCACTATAGATAAAGATTGCATATTTAAAAGACTTCTATCCTATGGTGCGTTAGACAGATAAGTCATAAGTACATGCCGATATGAAGGAAGGATGTAGCTCAAAGTTAAGAAGCTATTCTAGAAATGGAAGAACTTACAATACCAAATAGAGAAGATACTTGCAAATAGAAGTACATGTTTCATAATACAACTCAAAGGTGAAGCAAAACAATAAAAATTTTAAGACTGAATTTAACTGGAAAGATAATATTACAACTTAAGTAGAATGAGAGAGGAAATATGGAAACAATTTTTACAGGGCTTCACCATGTTAAATGGACATTTTAAATTTTCTAGCATGCATACTAAAGTTTTAATGAAGCTCAAATATAGTATTTAAGTAAAAAAGAAATGAAACTACAACATATAAATAAAATTTCAATGTTCAGATATGTCCTTTCTAGTCTCTCAAATCAAAGTGTATGATTAAATTCTACAGTTCTTAGTTTTCAGAATCAAAATTTTTAAGTCATTTTACAACTGATAATGAAGAAGGATACTCAGAACAGAGTTACAGGAGGGCCAACATTGAGGAATCAAGGAAATCAAGCTCATAAATTTGCAAAGTACAACCAACCTTAAGTACCTTTTTCAAAAATAAAGCATCAATTATACATACTGCTATAGTATAGATTCAAATCCAAATTTAGATGCATGATTTTACAGGTACAATAAAGTTTGCAACACTTCAATAAAATAATATGCATTGGATTCATGAAGTTATAATTTCCTAAATGAAACTGAAACTCCTGTACTAAAGGCATATCATATTCAAGACATTCAAGGACTAGGTTTAGATATCTTTAGAAATTGATAGTAAAGGAATTATAGTGTCCTTGATACAATGGACCTTTTAGTTGCAGAAGTAATCTAAAAATAGAAGAGAAAGGAAAGTGAAGGAAACTATCAAGTGTAACAACTCTTCCAGTTCTGAAGGGTAAGAACAGAAATTTTTACCTTAGAGCAGAGCTCTAGAATAAAGGAATTTCAAAAATGAGATCTGTTAGAAAACATGAGGTTGTAAAACTACAAGAAGATAGCATGCAAATTGGAACTCCTAGCTATGAGAAAAATAGTTGAAATGAAATATGTAAAGCCCAATTTTAGCTTAAGAGGATGAACCTACAATTGAGAAATTGTAGAAATACAAAACAAGAGATCCACATCTCTTCATTACAGAACATTAAAAGTCGGTTTAAGCATTGAAAATAAGTAGAGATTACAAATCTTGAAACATAATTCTCAAACTCAGTGATTACATGGCTGAATATAAGGAAGTACAGAGCTCTAAAATAAACTCTGTGAAGTGGTTTTAAATGTTTCTAGAAACATTATAATCTTCAAACAATAGATTACAAAATAAAAAGAAATGTTTCACATCTAAGAACTCATAAGCAAAAGGAAATATACCCATGTCTAGGTTATCAAATTTAAGCTTTTGAAATATAAATTTGATATCATACAGGGTTTTCAAATATTCAAAATGAGCACAAGGATTGAGGAAGAGCTTACCAGTTGGGGTCAAGGTGACCAAACCCATGAGAGATGATCAGATCAGGACTAAATGAAGGACCCAGAACTGGTTTTAGCTCAGAGACCAAGGTGGTCACAGAAATCACATAGAAAATGTAAGGAAAGAAATGATCATCAGTTTTTTGAAGCCAAAATAACAGTGTTAAATCAACAGTGATACTTAGGATGTCAAGACTTACCTTACCTCATCAAACAGTGTGATAGTTACACAGTCCCAAGCTAGAAGGACTTCAACGATGGCGGCCAAGAAAGAGGACAAAGACCTTTTTTCTAGGAAAATCTGATATCGAAGACAAAGACAACTAGTGAAAAATTGACCGAATCTTACTTAGAGAGTTAGAACAGAGCACAAGACAAAATATACATGCATAAGGGCTTCGTATAGTTGTTTAACTGAGATTGAACCCACAAAAATGTGACCGCCTTGAGGAGAATCAAGAAGGTAGCTCGAAGAACTTCCAAGAAAGGCTCTAACAAAGATATCAAAATGAAGAAAGAAACTCATATCACATGAAATCTTCTACAAAGGCAAAACGATAAAATAGCTCAAAACTCAAAATAATAAAAAATGGCGGCCATTAAATCTTGTAGAGAGTTCAAGAGCCAAGATCGACAGAGAAATTATCATAGAAATATAGATGCAATACCCATTTTCAGTGAGAGCCAAGCTCGAAGATCATGGAAATGGTGACAAAATCCATGACCACATTCCTCGAGGAAGTCGGGAAGAGTATAAATGTGTTACAAAGAACCATTCTCACAGGAAAGCCGAGATTGATAAGAATCAAACAATGACATCGATAAAAATTTTTCCAAGGCATTACCCGCATAACCAAAAAATCCAAATGAAGTGATCATTAGGGTAGAGTTACCCTTTACCATGCAAAGTTGAGAGGTGAGTCAACAGAACTCAACTAGGATTGCAACATCAACGATAAGAAATCAAATTGTGCTAGATCAACACCACCAGATTGATTCCCAAATTCAAAGTAAACCACTTGGGTTCCATATGCCACCGACTACATTCAATGCAAGTCAAAAACCCTAACCACTATTCAAGAATTGATGGCACCATATCAAACAGTACAGAGATCGACAACCCGAGATTGATTACAAATTTCAAAGAAAACTCAACCTAAGTTAATATGCCAACAAAAAAGCATATGGAGGGGTGAGTTATCATGATGAGGTGGCCAACCCCATGATTAAAACAAATTATTGCATCTAATATGTAAAAAAGGATCCCAACTATGGTCCAAACACCATGATTTAAAAAATTGACCAAACAATGTTCATGAAACATCTCCCAAAAGGAAAAGTATGATCTTATTCCAATCAAATACAAAAGATAACATTATAGAATCTAATGATAACCAAAACATGGGAGACCTTATAATGTACCATATGTTATCAAAGGTGGCTGAATGTAATATGGTGGCCCTTTTACAAAGTGCCCCTTGTCTTATTTCAAAACCATGGTAATTCTCTAAGTCCACAACAGTGGCCAAACCAAAAAGACTAATGGTGAAGTGCAAAGGTGGTCCCCACTATTAGAGGGGTTGGAGATGATTTACAGTGTGTCATCCATGTGACCATTAAAATAAAAAGGAATGTCAACATTAGAACCCAGGCTTAGAGGTGGTCCGCATCAAGCGGATATTTGGATGTATTATTTTTACAAGGTATTGCAAATCATGTAATTAATTTTTTCTCACTCACAGGAAGTTAATTTTTTATTCCTTCATCAAAAGGACAGATCAGTAGGAATATAGAATCTACATGCACTTGGAGGAGAATTTCTCATCAAGTAATATTTATTATTAGAAAATTATTCAGCCATTCTTTTCTTACAAATAGAACAGTCAAATGTAGTTTCATTGTGATGTTATCAAATGCTATTAATGTCTCTTTGTATTAGTTTTATTTACTTTAATTAAAGGATAAAAATAGGATGCATGGGCGACTACAACCTTAGTCTATTTCTAGGAAGGGTGAAAAAATCAATTTTGTTATATATTGTGTGCCTTGGCAAAGCACGAGAGGAGGACTTTTAGATGCAAGAGAGCTGAAGTAGTTTATACTAGTTTTGCACTTTGAATGTGAATTATTTTCTTCCTTTCCAATTATTTGTAGGCTTGTGTATGTTCCATTAATCTTTTGAATGTGAATTCCCTGATTAATCATCTTACCAGTTACAAATTTTAGTAGTTTCGGCATTATATTAATGTGTATGTTTAACTTAGCAGTATTGTTGTTATTTTTTCCTCAATACATCAAAGAGTTTTCCCTTAATAATCTGTAGAAAAAAAATTTCTCGTGCACCAAGAATTCATTCCTATATCAGTTGTGCATGTACTCATTCAAAGACTTCATTCAAGTTTGGTGTATCACCTCTGTTTTAGAATCATTTTACAAACCCCAGAAAATAATTTTAGGATACATCAATAAGGAACCGACCTTGATACCAGAGACTCACCTCAAAATAGGTATACCCAAAGACCTAAGGTATTTCCATTATATCTACGAAAGAGAGAGATAAAAAAATTTAACTTTCAAACACCTGCAAACATCTCTCTATAGGGTGCACCTTCAAGAGATAATAGTTTTTGGCACACCCAGTGGGACATCACGAATCAGATTTGCATGCAAGCTACAATGATTTACAACAAGCAAACGTTACTTTCAGGATAGCAAGCTACAACAATTTATCCTAAAGATTTAAAGATCTATTTGGTCATTCCACAAAACTGATTTCAGATTAGTATTACAACATGTTTCATGCCTAAAGTGACTACAAGATTATTGGTAAGGGTAATTCCTTCTTATTTTATTTCTTTACCTTTGAATTTTGCAAAAAGGAGAAGAGTTGGTAATACTTTACCTTATAATAGGCTTGGTTTGGATAACCCTCCTCCTAATGTTCTTTCACTATGTATTAATTTCTCTATTCAGATCCCAGTTTTTCCAATGGCTATTCCAACACCTAGGAATTTTGTGACCTTTACTAATGGCAGCCCATTAGTAATTCCAGTTTATCATGATATCCCTAATGTTGTCATGAAAATTTTTCCATCATTCACTCGTGAAAATCAAGTTACACCTATAGATCACATTAAAGATGTTACATCCTTATGTGTGGTTCATAATATCACTCATGAATATGTTGCTTTAAGACTTTTAGTTGCATCCCTTAAAGGACAATCCTTGGAATGGTATAGAAATTTAGATATTGGAAGCATAAGAACTTGAGATAATTTAGGTGATAAATTGTTGAAACAATTTCAGGATAATTCAGATCATTTGTCCCTAATAAAACACCTATCTACCATTAGAAGAGATCCTCATGAATTTATGTCCAGTTTCAATATTTGTTTTACGAAAACTTGGGAAAGAATCCCAACAAGTGTAAAGCCTCATGCTGACCATACTTTCTTTTATTATCTCAGAGCATTAAACAATGACATTTCAACTATGATTCATTTTATGGGAGGTGATACTCTTCCCAATGCTTATGACATCACTATAAAAGCTAAAAACATTTGTATTCGAGCTAAGAAATTAGCACCAAGGCCTTTAATGCATTTTTTGGTAGATTCATATCCTATCCAACAACCTATCACAATCATAGAACCTATTATTACAACCCCATTAGATGACATTTTTAAAGCTCTATAGACTAAGGGAAACAAGTTGACTTTAATTGAAAATAGACTTGCACTACCTAACAGGCCTTATCATGTTCCTTATTAGCAAAACCAACAAACAATGTAGCCTTACCTGCAAAATCAAAATTATAGGCAGCCTTATCATCAAAGGCAGTTTGACCCAAAGGATCCTAGTTCATTAGAGACTTTAGTCTTAGTTAATATGTCTATAGAAGAGTGGTGTTAACCTTTTCATTAACCTCGTTCAGCCGCTAGTTGCCCAACTACTTTTCTGAACATAAGTCTTGTTGCACAACCACAATCTGAGACATTTTCCATGCCTCAAATGGAGGATGGGTAGAAAGATACTAAGGTTTAGAAGGCACCTAAACAGAACTTAGTTAGTTTCAGTGAGGATGGTTTCATTGCATTTACTACTAGGAATCAAGAAAAGGCTGCAGAAAAGTAAAAAACAGCAAAATAGTCATGTTCTGCTAACTGCCACTGAAAAAAAAACTACAGGCTCAAAACCAGCCAACAGTGTTGTTGTTCCACAAAAGACAACAAGTGTTCCATCTAGTAAATAACAACAAAAATAGCTACAACATGATCCAAGAAGGTTATTTATACCTTAGATATAAAAAGCATATGAAGCAAAATAAGTTTTTGCCAAATCCTATGCTAAAACAGTAGAATTTGTCTCTAAAATTGTTGCTTCTTTTAACATTTTTTATGTAATGAAAAAACATAATGTTAACATCTCAATGTGGGATGCTCTGATTATTCCAGGACAATAAGATTTACTTTCTCATGAACTTGCTAAGTTGCAGATTTCTTCTAAAACAACATAAAAGGAAGTCCAGAAAGAAGACATGGCCCTTGGAACAATGGAACAAGACCACATTAAAGAGGTTAAATGGATGGTTCCAAATTTTTTTAAATGCTCATGACATCAATAAGCCACCACCATTTTATTTGTCACTAATTATTGGAGAAAATCTTGTTTATAACTATATGGTAGACAACGATGCAAACAACACAATTATGCCAAAAGGAATTGTAGAAAAAATTGGGTTTACATTATGAACCTACGGAAAAGAGTGTGGACTAAAATTGGATGGAACTGCAACCAATATAGTTTGTAACATCATAAATCTAGAGGTAACATTGCATGCTTATCCAAATGTTTCTGTTCTGCAAGATATTACTGTTGTAAATTTACCTCCTTCCTTTGCTATATGTTTATCAAGAGATTTCATAGCAAATATAAGAGGTTATCTCTATTTAGATTGGTCTTTCTTGTTTTTCACTACACCTTATGGAACAAAGGTTACTATAAATTTAGAACCATTGGATAGATTTCACATTAAGCATTACGCTTCTAATGCATTAGCTAATTATGCAACCTTTAGACTAGTCTAATTTTGAAAATACATCTCATGTTTCAGCATTGGATGGTGTTTTCTAACCTATTTATGGATGACTTGGATGACAAGACACATGAATAAAATGCTCATGATCCTTTAAAAGAATTTGAAGAACATATGTTTGTTGTGTATTTCTCGCATGAAGAAAACACACCAATTCTGAACTAGTTGGCGAGAATTGTATCGAAAAATATGCACCACGGTGAAGTTGCACTCTAAAGGAAACATACTAGCTTTAGTGTAATCACAAGGATGAATTGATCAATCAATGGAAGAACTTGCATAACAGAACAAATCTTGCACATAGAGAAAGACAACGGAGTGTCTTGGCATACTCATAAATGTCAAATAAAGGGATACATATAGGGTGTTGAGTAACCCTAGTGCATGACACATAAGCAAACCCTAAACCTAACCATAAACCTAACCCATGTGAGATGACCCTCCATAGATGTGAGTGGAGGACACATAGGATCCCACACACCAACACCCCCCCTTCATCAAAGCTGGGGTAGCGTCTATGATGAGTAAGATAAAACAAGAATACACTCCTAAAAAAATAAGAAAGATGTGTAAATGGGGATTGGAAACTAAAGGCCTGATAATGTGCCCCTATACAAACAACATCTTCCTAGAAGAATAACAAGAAGATAAATGGGTCCTGGTATAAAGCCTGATGAGGTACCCATGCACAAAAAATAAGTCTTAAGTCGTAATAAGTGAAGGAAAACCCAGTGGGAAAAACATCCACCACAAGAGAAGAAAATACTCTCTAATCTAAAGGACATCCCAAAGATGGGTCCTGGCCATAAACTAACTAGTAAGGGTACCCATGTAAAAAATGGAAATCTCTCGGAAAGATGAAAAAGAGAGAAGAAGAGGGAGATGAGATGGAAGCAATAGATGCATGGACGGATCTAAACTTTGCAACTCTAAGAAGTCTCCCAGAAGAATTTTGATGATGAGATCCTCTGCCTCTAGATTGAAAAAGATCCATCCACACCAAACTGTGTGTCTTCCCTTAGGAATGACATAGAAGATATGATGGAAATATTCCCACTCCACGAAGGAAACCAAAGGTAGTAACACAGAGAACTCTAAGTCTGGTCCATGATAGTGTGACATAGGTCTAGCAAGCGAGTGCAAAGGAGCTGAAGGTAAATGTCACGAGTGTAGAACTGTCATAGTATGAAGGGTGAATACTAGTAGAAAGAATTTCCAACTAATGTGAAGGCAATAAAACATCCCCCATGCTATAAAATGGCTCCACAAACAAGGGTGGATCAGTGATTGTCTCCAGAAAAGTGGATGTGGTAAGAGTCCCGGAAGGAGCACTCCCAACAACAGAGATGATGAACTTACGTATGTAATACCTATAGATGGATGAGGAACCTGTAGTACATCACAAGTATACTATATAGGAGACTTCTTGATATCTAATAAGATGTGGAATGTGTAAACACTCTTTGGAATAGTGAGAGGAGGAGAAGAGTCCTTTGTAGCACTCTTGACATCAGAACTAGGTGCACAATCCTCATCATTAGAAGTAGAACCAATCTAGTATGTGTTTGTGGAACTATCATCACACAAAGAAATAGAGGAGACAACAAAATCTAAGCGACTACATCTCATATCTGAAGTATCTCCAACTAAATCTCTAGCACTTTTTAAATTTTTCCTAGCACAAAGAGGACCAAGAGAATCAAGCTTAGATTCATAATATTCTTCACTTGAGTGAGAAGGGACATAGTCCTCATCATCATTATTGTCAAAATCCGAAGACTCAAAAGTCTGAGGGTATTGAAGAGGAGCACGCTTAACAACATCATCATCTAAGGAGTCAGGGTCTAAATTAGAGATTTGAAGAACCTCAGTAGGTGTAGAATAAGAGGTTTAATAGGACGTAATGCTTCTCTCAATATCAAGTAATGAAGTGGGCATCAAATCAAAAGTAAAGTGGGGAAAGGTATACAATGGTGAACAATGATCCGCCTTTCCCTCAGCCATTGTAGTGTCATCATTTAGCTCATGAATAATCACCAAGTAAGGACCAAATTACACTCGCATTCCTTCACCAAGGTGAGTAATTTGGTAAATCGATAGGAGATTGGTAGAGAGACCAGGAACACTCAACATTTGGTTAATCGTTTCCCCATCTATCTCTATCGATCCACTACTAAAAACTAACACTTTCGTGTTATCACCCAACGTGATTTGAGACATATCACAAGGTTCGATGTTGGAGAACTCAACATGTGAAGAATCCATGTAGTGCGAGGCACTAGAATATATAATCCACCTCAACGAAGGAGCAACTTGAGCTACCAGATCCTTTCCTTTCTTCTTATCAGATTTATACTCTCTTGTATTAGAAGACTTGACCTTTGAAGAATTTTGTTTAATAGACTCAAGAACACCTATTTGATTTTTCTCAAGTAAATGAGTAAGGTGGTCAATTTTTTTTCTCATACACATGCTCTTTATAACTAAGCTTCTTGCAATAAGAACACAAATACATGTATTTCTATTCTCTAGGCTCAGAATTCGAAGCATTTGTGTTAAATTTAGTTTTTTTATTGGTTTCCTTCTTCGGTTGATCCTTTTTCTCTATCTCATTATCTATCTTCTTTCCCTTACTAGTACTTGCTACAAGGGCATGTGACTTGGACTTGGGAGAAAAACAAGTCAAAGGAGGGCATATTCCAATCCTTGCCCAAGGTAGATTTTGTAGCGTAAAACATTGAGACGAAGATGAAGTATCTGGAACCTAACTTAGAAAGAATCGACAAGATCAATTAGCAATCTTTCTTCTCTACTTGACATTCCTTTAACAACAATCTATTTTGGACAAAATTAGAGAAGAATGCTTGTAGGTTTTCAAAATCACTAAGTAGTTTGTTTTCCAATTCATACGTTCTCATGTAATTTTGTTTTGCAAAAATTCCATATAATGTTTTCTACGTGGAATTATGTGTTTCGAATGACTCAATGTGGAAGATCAAGTCAGAAGAAATGGACATGCAAAGAAGACCTAAAGCTTCATCACTATGGTTTAACCACTTAGATTTTTTAGGGTCATCGTCTAGTTCAGTCTCAGTTCCCATGGTGACGTGGATTAACCCTTTAACTCTTAGTTTTATGATTATTTTTGATCTCCATTCAAAGAAGTTGAATGGTGTAAGCAAAGGAATTGAAAGTGCATCCATAGTGAAGAGAGAAAGAATGCAGAAAAGAAACACAAGAATCACAACCACCTAGGAAAATATAATAACCCCCCTACTTTAGGCACTTTGTAGTTTAGTGCATTGAATAAAATTGGGTTTGATCACATGTCTTGAAAAACTTGGTAACTCACCTAGCAATCAATGTAATAATGTGTAAGCGAGGAGACCACAATCATGTTTTGTGGAGTGCACCAAAGTGATACCGTACATAAGTACAATTACAAAAAACTAGGAAGGAGGTGAATTAAAATCTTGGTTATGAGAAAAGGAATCTCACATCATAAAGGATATCCCCTTGTTACAAACTGTGGCAGATGTGCTTACTAGCCACAAGCAATAATAAGGGTAAAATACAATGTTTTAAACGAACTCAAGATGAGTCTGAGAGATCTTTAGAATGCCGAAAAATCATGTGGAAGATAAATAGGAGCTTAGAGTGTTACTACACACTAGAGTGCACAATTAGTAAAAAAATTTGACAATAACGCTTAAAAATTATCATTTGGAAACACCTAATTTATCTAATTTTAAAGTTATGGGAGTTAAAAATGATAATTAACATTAAAGCAAAGGATGATTTTAAATATTTTATCTAATCATAAATGAGGTAGATTTGAAATTAATAAAACTAGATTTAATATAATTAAATCTAATTAATTTCATCTTATTAAGATCTAATTAAAAATTAAATCCTAAATAAAGATGTAAATACTTTCCTTTTTTAAAAAGAAATCAAATTTTAAATTGTTTCCACTTATAATTTAGAATTTTTCGGTTAAGATCTATTAAAATATATTAAAGGAAACTTACTAAGATCTATTAAAATCTATTAAATTTAAAAGAAACTAATTTCTATTAATATCTATTAATAGAAATAGATTTTAAAAAGCTTACCTTTATTTTAAAAAGAACCCATGAAAAGGAATGAAATAAACTTACCAAAAAATCTGAGTCGGAGGCGGGAAAGTAGGCGGACAAAGCTCGGTGTGGGTCTAGGTGAGATGTTGGGGGGAAGGATCCTGAGATGGTTGATAGGAAGGTCTATGGTGTAATCGCTAGTAGATGGGCACATAGCAAACAGAGATGCCAAACAACATGAATTGCAGGTGGATTCTAAGTGAATAACGGTTTGAGCATAAATTCAAGCCCATAGTTCCACTGCACGTTCACAACAATGGGAATCCAATGCAATAGGCATCCAATCCAATGCAACAAGAGGAAAGGTGTTTGAGCACAAGCACACACGTTTAAGACATGTTGAGGGAAGCTCCTATAAACTTAGCTTTAAATCTTAGTCAAATGGAATGAAACTAGTGCCACACGCTCGAGTTGAAGGCAGATGCACAATGGCATAGTTGAGTACAACCAATGTAAATGAAAATGAGCTAATGCAAAAAAATTTCCTTGCAAAAGGAAACAATGTAAACCTAAGCCCATAGATGTGTGAAACTAGTCCTGAGAGTGCAAGAAGGTAAACCATGACAACAAAAATGAGCTCACGAGTAGAAGCAATCATGAACAAAACTACCACATTTATACTATGAACAAGCCCGAGTCCAAACAAGGCAATCAGTCGTTAGTCAATGTAGAGGCATGAGAATACTACAGATCGGGTGAGCACTTAACCAAACATAGGTTATGCATGAGCCACAAGAGCTTGAGGAAGAACTTGGTAAGGTTGTAGGAGCTTGTAGCTAGAAGCTCGATGGAGGGTACTGCACCAAAAAACACCAATCACTGATATTTTTGACCTGAATCTATAAAAAAAAAAAAACACAAAAAAAACCAAAAAACAGAGTTCTAAAAAATAATTTCTAGTTTAATAAATGATTAAAAACCAAAAAAAAAGAACCTTATTTTTAGCTAATCTACTAAATTTAGTTATAGCTAGCAAAATGTAGCTACAAAACCCCTGAAAACGCAAGGAGATATTCCACGTAGGTTATCAAGCTTTTCCTGTCACGTGCTTTCTCCACAACGTTTTCTCCTATCTTCCACATAGGTTATCAAGCTTTTCTAGTCACGTGCTTTCTCCACGATACTCCACATAGGCTATGCATAGTAGGAGATTTTTCTTTCACGCAAATTTTAACAAACATAGATCTTCACTCAGTTTACTCCATGCTTATTTTTTCTCTCATTTCCATGTAGGAGTTTCTTCAGCCAATCACCATGCACACAGGTCAGACACTTTGAAGCTTTGATACCAAACTGTGAGGCAGAAATGGAGGAGAAAGAATAGAGATTGAATATCTCATATTATTCTATTAAACATAGAACTCACGTATATTATTTATAGGAAAGGAATTGAGGAAGTAACAACTACAAATACTACACCGAATGTCGAGTGTAGACAACTTGATTGAGAGCATCAATAATACAGTCACCATAGCTGAAAGCTAGAACATCAACTCGCAAGTAAGAGAACATCCTGAAGAAACTCCTGAGAGCTCTAGGTTCTACTTTGCTTTGCTAAATGAGCTTCAGAATACTGGAAATCTTGCATTCGACAAGCTAGTTCGAGAAGGACTTCTTGAATACTTTCTTTTTGACGTCAGCTGCTAAGAAAAGTGAGTACGAGAAGAATTAAAAGCCAAATATGATGTCGACTGTGATGAAAAAGAAGAACACCTTACAATGCATCACTATCTCATAACACGTGAATATCGCGAGCATCTACGAGCAAGTAATTCTCATCAGTGAGTCAAAATTGTGATAACTCTTCAAATAAATAAAAAAAAATTATTACGATGTCTACTCCAAAGTTACTTCTGTCTGAAGCTCAGTTGCTAAAAGGGTCAAATTTTATGGCCTGGAATACAAAAAAGAAGACAATCCTTCAGTTTGAAGGATTATGGGGAATTTTCATAGGGTCTGTGCCCGCTCCCACAGCGCCCGATGAACTAATAAAATATGACATGGCTAGTGCTAAAGCCTTGATGCTGATAACGCTCAATATCAGTGACGATGTGCAACTGCATGTTCGGAATGCAGAGAAACCCAAGGAGGCCTGGGACAAGTTGATAACCATTTATGAAGCCAAAAATTAGATGAAGATACTTCATATTCAGTCAAAGCTGCACACCCTCTCTATGGGGTCAGACGAGAAAGTGGAGGAATTCTTGCGTCGCATGGCTGAGCTGAGATCAGAGTTATTAGCGCTCGGTGAAACGGTGGATGATAAAATTCTCATTGCAATCACCTTGAGAGAAATTCCTTCTCAATTTTGAGTGTTCGTTACGACATTGAATGTGTCTAAACAAAGAGTGAAATTCAAAGAGATTGTGAATTTTCTATAGTAGGAAGAGGCCATCACTTCATCGTATGAGGAGTCTCAGGACAAAGCCTTGTTCTCAAAGCCTTACCATGGCCAGAAGAATCAGAAAGTTCCCCCAAAGAAGCCAAATCCATCACAACCCAAACAGAAAGATCAAAAGTCAAAGAGATGGTGTCACATTTGCAGAACCAATACTCATAACACTGATCACTGCTGGAGCAATAGCTTGAAACAGGGATCTTCAAGCCATATAAGCACATTCGGGCACGAAGATTTTCAAAAGTCCAAATGACGTCCCTGCTAGAGAAAGCACAAGGGACATCTCGCAGCCCAATAAGAAGACGATGACTCTGGTGAGGAGATATCAGAAGGAGCCCATTGTAGTAAGAATCTTGTACTCATCTCTCAAACTTCTCAGCCCACGAAGAATGTCTGGTTGATAGACTCGAGTGCAAGCAAGCATATGTCAGGTGACAAGAAGCTGTTTGATTCACTACATGAATAACCAACTGGAGATCAAGTTCGGATAGCGGATGATAAAGAGTACACTTTCGAAGGAATAGGGAATGTCACAATTCCTCTGGGACCACGAAAAATGTACACTTACAAAGGTATTATATGTTCTTGGCTTGACTAGCAACCTCTTGTCAGTTACTCAGCTCTTGAATCATTACCTCAAGGTATAATTACCTGTTCAAAATGGCGTTAAATCATGATTAATCTCCTTAAAAGGTACGGTTCTTGCTAAAGCTTTTGTAAAAGATAAGTTATTTGCTTTAGATATTGTTTCATCTTCTACAGTAGCTTTATCTGCTTCAACAATAGAATCAACTACCTTATGGCATTTTAGATATGGAAACTTGGTAGTCAGTTCATTACACCAGATGAGTTCCAAAGCAATGGTCCATGAACTACCTAAATTGTCTAGTTCCTTGCCTATTTTCCCTAGCTGTCTTGTAGAAAAACAACACAGAGATCCGTTTCAAGCGAGCACCTTCCATGCCAAGAAGTGTCTGGAGGTAGTTCATACCAATCTGAATAGCCCATTACCTACTTTTTTTTCAGGATACAAGTACTTCTAGTTGTTCGTGGATGACCACTCTGGCAAGATATGGGTATATTTCCTAAAGAAGAAAAGTAAGGCTCTTCAACACTTGCAGAACTTCTATCATCGTGTTGTCAAAGATTCTGGACAACCACTTTTTCTACTCTACTCAGATTGAGGGGGGAATTCACATCAAAGAAGTTCTTAGCCTTCCTGAACCATAATGGCATTAAGTAGCACCTAACTTCTCCCTACACACCCCAACAAAATGGCATTGTTGAGCATCGCAATTACACAGTGATGAAGATGGCTCACTGCATGCTATCAACTAAAAAGATAGGAGAACGTTATTGGGCTGAAGCAATACAAACGTCTGTATATCTTCTCAGGAGGGCACCGAAAAAGATTCTATAGAAAAAGATGCTAGAAGATGTATGGAGTGGTAAAAAGACATCAATTTCTCATTTGTGAGTATTTGGTTGCACAACATACATGCATGTCCCAGCTCAGAAGAGAAATAAGGTAGAGCTAAAAACACTCCGGTGTATCCCTCTTGGCTATAGTACTACCTCGAATGTGTATCGTCTCATGGATCCTGAGACAAAGAAAATATACGAGAGTTGGGATATGGTTTGTGATGAGTCATCCTTTGAATCAATAGTATCAACAAAAGATCCACTTCCAAAAACATCTCACCGATTAGTCTCTGAATCAGATGATGAGCTAGAGGAGACTACTCAGAGAAAAGAAATGCTATCAGGAGAACTATTTGTTGACCTTGGAGAACTAGAGAATGTGACTCCACATGAATCCTCATGGTAACAACACAATTCTTCTCAAAAGCAGCCAAGTTCTCGTCTGAAGTGGGTACAAAGCACTATCAAGGACACACATTTGTAACAACTCCTAGATACATCATCTAGAGTCAAAACAAGGAGTCACACAAGAAATGAGGTAAACTTTGCACTCATGAGTTCATTGATGAATAGCTCCAAGCCAGATAATGTTTGTGAAGCACTCATTCAAACTTAGAGGAAGGAAGCCATGGATACTGAATATGACTCACTCATGAAAAATCAGACATGGGAACTTGTCAATCTGCCTACAGGAAAGAAACCCATAGGCTGCAAATGGGTTTTCAAGACAAAATATAAGGCAGATGGATCCATCGACAAACATAAAGCATGACTTGTAGCAAAAGGATATGCTCAGAAAGAAGGCATCAACTATGAAGAAACCTTTGCACCCATTATGAAGATGAAGACCATTAGAGTAGTTTGCGCACTTGCAGCACAGAAAGGATGGCGAATTTAGCATATGGGCATCAAGAGTGCTTTCCTAAATGGTGATCTGAAATAAGAAGTATACATGACCCAACCTGAAGGATTTTTTGATGAAAAGTAGCCTAAGAAGGTATGTCATCTCATCAAATAACTTTACAGACTAAAACAAGCTCCCAGGGTATGGTATATCAAGATCAATGATCACCTTTTACAGCATGGGTTCACTCGTAGCCCCTCAGATTCAAACTTGTATATAAAAAAGGTAGGAAAATAAATTGTCATTTTTGTTGTCTATGTAGATGATCTTGTGATCACTGGAAGTTCAGAAGATCAGGTTGATATTGTAAAGAATGATCTCAAAAAGGAGCATCACATTTTTGTCTCCCAGAAAAAGTATGCCAATACACTCCTGGAAAAGTATAGAATGTTTGACTGTAAACCTATATCCACTCCCATGGAAAAAGGCTTGGAACTTTCAAGATTATAGGACTCACCTCAAGTAGATGCTACTCTCTACAGGCAATTTGTTGGAGGGCTCATCTATTTGACATATACCAGACCAGATCTCTGCTATGCTATTAGCTATCTTTCTAGGTTCATGCAGGAGCTACAGAAATGTCACTGGAATGTAGCAAAGCATGTTTTGAGATATGTCTGAGGAACAACTAATTATGGTATGGAATATAAGAAGAATGATCAATTCTTCTTACAGGGATACGTCAACTTGGACCATGTTGGATCTGTTGATGATATGAAGTCAACTACAGGATACAAATTTAATCTTAGATCTGGACCTATCTCATAGACAAGCAAGAAGCAGAATGTTGTTTCTATCTCATCCATAGAGGTAGAATATCATGCCACACGAGGAGCTGTGTGCGAAGTGATATGGATATGTCACATTTTGGATGACTTGGGAATTCCTGAAAAACAGTCACCTATTCTCTATTGCAACAATCAGAGTGTGTTGAAGCTCGTGTAGAATCCAATCTTTCATGAATGAACAAAGAATATTGAAATTAACTTCCATTTCATTAGAGAGCACATCTTGAACCATCAAATTCAGCTCTAGTACTATCCTACTGAAGCACAAGTTGCTGACATTCTCACTAAATCCCTTGGCAAAGTGAAATTTGAATTTTTAAGGGGTCACATTTGTAATAATAATGTAATAAGGGGGGGAATGTTAGCATATGTTGAATAATCTATATTTTTAGGAGTATATATTCTATTCTATCCCTTTATCTTCTCCTTCTAGGTGTATTCCATTATTCTTTTCTTCTATTTTGTAACCTCTCCATCCATTTAGGGGAGTCTTGTTCAATTCCTTTCCTATAAATAATGTACGTGAGTTCTATGTTTAATAGAATAATATGAGATATTCAATATCTATTCTTTCGCCTCCATTTCTGCCTCATAATGAATAACATAGAAAAACTGAAAAATTTCCAAGAGAAACTTTTTAAGAATGTTAGAAATAAATTTTCAAAATCTGATGATTAAAATACTTGCACGAGGAGTAAAAAATAATGAAACCAAGAGTAATCACAACTCATATGATGAATGCACGTTTACTTGATCTTAGCTCTTATACCATGAAAGAATTGGTGAGAATTATATCAAAAACTGTGCACTCACTCCAAAGGAAACATAATAGCTCCAATGTAATCACAAGGAGGAATCAATCAATCAATGGAAGAACTTGCATAACAGAACAAATTTTACACATAGAGAAAGACAACGGAGTGTCTTGGCATACTCATAAATGTCAAATAAAGGGATACATATATGGTGCTGAGTAACCCTAGTGCATGACACAAAAGAAAACCCTAAACCTAACCCATGTGAGATGACCCTCCATATGTGAGTGGAGGACACATAGGATCCCACACACCAACAAATTCCCTTGTTTTTCAAAGCTGAAAATGCAGCAGAAGGGATTTGGAAGCTTCATTTTGATGGAGTTAAGAACAAGAAAGGACAAGGAGAAGGTTTCACGCTCACTTCCCCCCAAAAAAATGTATTTTTCAGATTTGAGTCTCTAATTTTCAACTAGTTGTAATGTGGCTGAATACGAAGCATTAATTCATGGCTAACTTTGGGCTAGAAAAAGATGTATTAGCATGCTACAGATTTTTGGTGATTCTGAGTTGGTTATTAATCAAGTAAGAAACTTCAATGTTTGTAAGAATCCATTAATGAATTGTTATAGACATAGAGTTTCAGACTAAATGGAATATTTCAAAGCTATTAATATCCAGTTCGTTCCTAGAACAGAAAATAAGCATGTAAAGAGACTCGTAGCAATTGGTGCTAGTTTTGAAGTGCTGGAATAGATTGAAAATAACAAGATTCAACCTCAAATAAATTTGATTGTCAGGCCTTCTATACCAGATAGTGAGTTGAATTGACAGGTTTTTGAAAAGGACGAACAGATCTGCAAGTTTTTACAGCAATAGGCTTAATTTTCTACAGTAAATCAAGATAAATTACAACACTTATATGGTGACCAGATTGTTCAATTAAAGACAAACAAACTTCCTTGAGGTCTGGTCACCTTAGAAGACATCTTCAACACTAATGATCAGTTAAGGAAAGATACAACTAATATGTCAACACATGTTGATAACTATGAAGAGATCTCTGTTGATCAAGGGAAAAATTTGTTTCTTGGAGAGGTATGCTCCTTGGCTGAAAAGCATTCCTTTATTGATCTTTGCAAGAAATTTAAAGATGTTTTCACTTAGAGATACTAAGACCTGAAATATTTTGATCCCATTTTAGCACAACATACTATTGAATTACATCCAAATTCCAAGCCAGTTAGGCAAAAAAAAAGGCCTGTAAATCCCAAAATAGAGCCTCTAATGAGGAAAGAATTATATAAGTTGACCGAATCAAGTATTATCTTTCCAGTTAAGCATTCAAATTGGGTAGTTAATATTGTTCCTGTAAGGAAAAATAATGGAGAAATTAGATTATGTGTGAATTTCAGATATCTTAATAAAGCTTCAGTAAAAGATCATTACCCACTTCCAAATATGTATCAGTTTTTAAGAATAGTTTCTGGTGCACAGAGATTATCTCTTCTTAATGGTTATAATGGATACATTCAAATTCTAGTCTGAGAAGAAGATAGCTACAAAACAACTTTTACCACCAAGTGGGGTACTTCTGCTTACAAAATAATGTCTTTTAGCCTTTCAAATGTTGGTGCAACATTTCAATGTGCAATGACCATGGATTTTCACAGGTTGTTAAATAAAGGGATCCTTGTTTATTTAGATGATGTCATTATATTTTCAAAAAATTCAGAATAACATCTAATACATCTAAGGTATACTTATCAATTATGTAGATAGTTTGGAATATCTCTGAATCCTCTAAATTATATATTTTCAGTACATCAAGGTAAATTACTTGGTCATATTTTTTATAAGAAAGGTTTGGTAATTGATCCTTTCATAATTGAAGCCATAACAGAGATATCATTGCCTCATCATAAGAAGACATTACAAATTTTTCTTGGGAAAATAAACTTTGTTAGAAGATTTGGTCCAAATTTTGCAGCATTGGTTAAACCATTTATGGCTATGTTAAATAAAGAGAAAAATTTCTCTTGGACCAACGAAGGGAGAGAAGGGTTTGAAGCAATAAAAACAGCCATCTCTGAGGCTCCTACTCTTACAAATCAAAATTTTGATAAAGATTTTACAATGTATACACTTGCAGGACTTGAAACAATCTTAGCTATATTAACTTGGGTTAATGATGAAAATATAGAATATCCAATTGCTTTCTTTGGATAGAGCTTTCATGATTACAAAACAAGGTACACATTTCTTGAAATAAAGGTGCTTTCAATAGTCAGAGGGATCAATAATTTTAAGTACATGCTTTCAAACAACAAAATCCATGTTCTTGTTTCCCATCCAAGTGTAAAAGATTTCTTATTAAATAAATAATTGAATGAGAAAAGAGCAGGTTGGATAATGAAGGTCATGGATTATGATGTTGATATCTGAGTTGAAAAGACAGTTTGAGGTAAAGGTTTTTGTGAACACCTAATTGTCGATATGGAAAAACATAAATCTACAGAACCAGAAGATTCAAAATAGCATGTTGAAATTACATATCGGCAATCAGACATCATGGTTCAGCAAAAAAATCGGTAACCTTAACTTGCTCAAGAAGTTCAAGAATCAAGATGGATGACTGATTTAGTTAACAATCTACAACATAGAACCTATTCAGAAGATATGGATACAAAAATGAAGATATTTCAGAGTATATGATATACCCTATGTTTTTATTTATGGGGTGTTGTTCAAAAGGGATATCAATGGAATCTTCCTACGATGTGTTGACTATCATAAAATTCAAAAATTATTATTAGAATTCTATGAAGGACATGTACGAGGTCATTTTTTAGCATGTACCATAGCCTTAAAAATTATGAAGGCTAGTTACTATTGGCCCAACATATTCAATGTCTGTTTCTAATGGATTAGAAAGTGTAAGAAATTACATTCTTTATTAGAAAAAAAGGTTTAGCTTCCCTTCCTTTACAACCTATTTTAGTTGATCATCCTTTTATGCAGTGGGGTCTTGAATTTATTGGCATGATAAACCCACCTTCTTCACAAGGATACAAGTGGATTTTGACTGCTACAGATTACTTTGCATGTTGGACTGAAGCAATAGACTTGAAAGATGCTAATGAAACTTCGTTACTATCATTTTATGAAGGTATAGTTTTCATATTTGGTGTTCCAGCAACTATCATATCAGATAATACTTTAGCATTTATTTGTATAAAGGTAACATATTGGGTTGTCAACCATGGAATTTACTTAAGTTCATCATCTAATTATTACCCACAAGGTAATGGGTTATCTAAAAGTACTAACAAGAATCATTTAAGGATCATCAAAAGAACACTCAAAGATAACCAGAGAGCTTGGCATCTATTGTTGAATTCAACACTTTGGGCTGATAGAGTGACTCCTAAAAGATTAGTTGACAATTACCCATACAAGCTTGTTTACGAAAGAGAAGCAAGAATGCCTATTTCAATTGAGTTACCCACATTAGATTTGTTGCATCAAATTGAGCTGCTTGAGAATGAACCATTTCAAGTTTGTTATGGAAAATTAATTGAATTATAAGAGCTAAGAGATCAAGCTCATGTAAATATGGAAAAGAATCAGAAACAGATGAAGAAGACTTTTGATAAGAAATCTAAATTTAGAATATTCAATGAAGGAGATATTGTGTTAAAGTGGGATGTTGATCCTGCAAAGCTAGGAAGACACACAAAATTTGATACAATCTGGAGTGGTCCTTATATGATTTTAGCTTCCAAAAAACACACTACTTTTCATCTTTCGAGGTTGAATGGAGAGGAACTTCCCATTCCTGTGAATGGTATGTTTCTTAAAAATTATTATTAAAAATCTTACAATGACTGTTTAGAGTAGGATTTCCCTTTAATAAGTGTAGTTCCTACACATTGCAATGTTTTTCAATTCAATAAGTGCATTCGTGCACGTGATCTGGTTTACCATATCCTTTCCCTTTTTTAGTTTGTTTTGGAAGAGTTGGACCTTCAGGAAGGTAGATTTTAGTTACATGCTTTAGACTCCATGCCCAATGGACAAGAGCAAGGCACTGGTTTACAATCTAACAGGAAGATTTCCCAATAGGATCGCTAGAAATGTTGTCAAGTTTTACACTTGTGTAAAAATGGGCAACTCAAAACTTTGTTACAATGGGTAGCATTGGTGAAGTAGACCTAAGATAGGGGATTTTCTTTCAAAAAATATTCTTATTGTTGAATTAATTAATGATTACATGAAATCTGTAACTATGTGTGCTATTACAAAATGTAACAAATCACATAGTCTATAATTTCATGACTATCTTTAGCAAAATAACACAAATCCCCAAAGGATAGCTACATTATCTTGATGAAGACATTAAACTGCAGAATAGATGAAGTGTTAGGTTTTGGAGTAGCAATCATGATCCAGATGTTACAGGTATTCTTTAGTGTTCTTTCCTTCATGATTAAGACATTCAATCATATTATTAGGTTTTTAAGTTCATCATACAATCTATATAGAAAGATGAAATGCATAAATAAATACACAACTCAATTTTAGAATTCAATATTTTATTCATAAGGAATTTCAAATGTTCCCACACAAGCCGTGGGATGTAACTAAAAAGTAAAGTACAACTACTGAAATAAGAGGTACATATGCATGAAAGAGAAAATAGAGGAGTATGAATGAACCCATTATTTCCTTGGCGTTTCTCCTTCGGTTGATGCATCTTCATTTTTAGATTTTTTCCCTCTTCACCTTCACTGTTGAAAGCACCATACCTGAAAAGTAGAAAAGAGAAAACTATCAGTTACGAGCTCAGGGTTAATCCATATTCCTATACTATCCTAACTCATGAATATCAATCTCTTAATAACATGAGATATAAATTACATGGAGATAAAACAACATACTTGATTTACTCACTAAGAAAGAAGGAGAGAATAAAATAAAAACCATGGACATAAGAGAGGCCAAAAATCCTAAATATTTTATAATTGTTTTCTTAAGTGTGTATGTACAGGTTGAAGCCAAGAAGAAATAAATCATGTCTTACAATCCTCACTATAGATAAAAATTGCATAGTTCAAATACTTCTATCCTATGGTACATGAAGTAGATAGGTCATAAGTACATGCCGGTATGAAGGAAGAATGTAACTCAAAGTTCAATAGCTATTCTAGAAATGGAAGAAGTTACAATACCAAACAAAAAAGATACTTGCAAATATAAGTACATGTTACATAATACAACACAAAGGTAAAGCAAAACAATCTGAATTTGAAGGCTAAAGTTAACTGGAAAGATAAGATTACAACTTAAGCAGAATGTGAGGTGAAATATGGGGAAATTTTGATAGGGCTTCACCATGTAAAATACACATTTTTAATTTTCAAGCATGCATACTAAAGCTATAATGAAGCTCAAATATAATATTAAAGTAGAAAATAAATGAAACTACAACATATCAACAAAGTTTCAATGTTCAGTTATGTCCTTTCTAGTCTCTCAAATCAAAGTGAATGATTAACTTCTACAGTTTTCAATTTTCAGAATCAAATTTTCAAGTCATTTTACAACTGATAATGAAGAAGGATAATAAGAACAAATTTATAGGAGGGCCAAATAGTGAGGAATCAAGGAAATCAAGCTCATAAATTTGAAAAGTACATCCAACCTTAAGTACTTTTGTTTTCAGAAATAAAACATCAATTATACATACTGCTACAGTATAGATTCAAAGCCAAATTCAGATGCATGAGTTTATAGGTACAATAATTTTTGAAAAACTTCAATAGAATGATATGCATTGGATTCATGCAGTTATAATTTCCTAAATGAAAAGGAAAATTTTGTACTAAAGGTATGTCATATTCAAGACATTCAATGACTAAGTTTAGATATATATTTAACTGATAGCAAAGGAATTATAGTGTCCTTGATAAAATGGACCTTTTAGTTGAGGAAGTAAGCTAAAAATAGAAGATAAAGGAAAGTGAAGGAAACTATTAAGCGTAACCACTCTTCATGTTCTGAAGGGTAAGTAAAAGAAAGTTTTACATTAGAACAGAGCTTCATAATAGAGGAATTGAAAAAATGAGATTTGTCAGAAAACATGTGGTTACAGAACTACAAGAAGATTGCATGAAAACTGGAAATCCTAGCTATAAGAAAAATAGTTCAAATGAAATATGTAAAGCCCAATTTTAGCTTAAGAGGATGAACCTAGAAATGAGAAATTGCAGAAATAGAAAACCAAAGATCGACATCTCTTCATTTTAGAACATTACAAGTTAGTTTAAGCATTGAAAATAAGTAGAGATTACAAATCTCGAAACAAAAGATTCAAACTCAGTTATTACATGGACAAATAGAAGGAAGTACAGATCTCTAAAAGAAACTCTATGGAGTGGTTTTCAACATTTCTAGAAAGATTATAATCTTCAAAAAATATATTACAAAATCAAAACAAAGGTTTCACATCCAATAACTCATAAGCAAAAGGAAATATACCCATGTTCGGGTTATCCATATTAAGCTTTTGAAATTACAATTTGATATGATACATGGGTTTCAAAATTTCAAAATGAGCACAATTATTGAGCAATAGATTACCGGTTGGGATCGAGGTAAGGAAACCCACCAGAGATGATTAGATCAGGACTAAAGGAAGGACCCATAACAATTTTTATCTCAGAGATCAAGGTTGTCTCAGAAATCACTTAAAAAATGCAAGGAAAGAAATGATCATTAGTGTTTTGAATATGAAATAGTAGTGATAAATCAACAGTGATACTTAGAAGGTCAAGAATTACCTTACCTCATCAAACAGTGTCATATTTACATAGTCCCAAGATGGAAGGACTTCAATGATGGTGCCAGGGAAAGAGGAAAAAGACCTTTTTCTAGGAAAATCCGATCTCAAAGATAGAGACAATTGGTGGAAAATCAACTGAATCTCGCTTAGAGAGTTTGAACAGAGAAGAAGACAAAATATACATGCATAAGGGCTTCACAAAGCCGTTTAACTGAGCTTGAACCCATACAAATGGTGACCACCTTGAGGAGAATTAAGAAGGTAGCTGGTAGAACTTCCAAGAAAGGATCTGACAGAGAGATCACAATGAAGAAAGAAACTTAGATCACATGAACTCTTCTACATAGGTAGAATGGCAGAATAGCTCAGAACTCAAAATAATAAAAAACGGTGGCCATTAAACCCTGTAGAGAGTTCAAGAGACGAGCTCGAAAGAGAAATGGTCACAAAAATATAGATGCAATAACCATCTACAGTGAGAGCCAAGCTCAAATATCATAGAAATGGTGATAAAATCCATGACCACCTTCCTTGAAGAACTCGAGCAGAGAAGAAATGAGTGACAAAGAACCATTTCACAGGAAATCCAAGCTGGATAGTAATCAAACAATGGCATCAATAAAAAAATTTCCAAGGCTTCACCTGCATAACCAAAAAATCCAAATGAAGTGATCATTAGGTTTGAGTTACCCCATACCATGTAAACTCAAGCAGTGATTCAGTGAAACTCAACCACAATTGAAGAATCAACGATCAAAAATCAAACCATGCTAGATCAACGTCACCAGATTGATTCCCAAATTCAAAGAAAACAACCTGGGTTCCTGTTGTCTCATAAAAAATGCTCTGCATTTTCATAGCCAAATTTAAATCTTTTGTTCTCATGCCATTCATTGGTGTTCAAGCCAAGTTAGAGATCCAAGAAATTAGCAAAAGTCAATCCCTAGATTTGTTTAAACCTCTGTTTTGCTCGTTTTTAGAAATCCTCCATTTCTCGGTCTATGCACGTAATATCCTCTTTACAACCTCAAATTTTTAATCGAAAATTTTCACTTTTTTCTATGGCCTGGGTCGTCAAATCAGTTTTTTACCTTCATGCCTCTAGTTCGTGAAGGAAATTCAAAACTTGAACTCAAAAAGATGAAGTTTTCTTCCTCTGCGTATTTTCCGAAGTCGCGATGACGGACATCTTTTCCTCGTCAAATTTTTACCACAATGAATGCATGTACATGGTCAGATCCGAATGGATAGGGAGGAATGGAATTTTATGTAAACTTAACACTTTTGGTAAGTTCAATGGCGAAAATGATAAATTTTCCCCGCGAACCCAAAAATTTTGGAGGGAAAAAGTCAAAGTTGAAGCCTGACAGAAAAAGTTTTTAAAACCCACCGTTGAAAAGTCAAAGTGGAAGAGTGGGTTGGTGGAGAAGTTTTTGTTTTTTAGCCTCTTTGTAAAAAAGGCTACAAGTTAAAAAATGACCCATAGCCCCGATAAGGCTATAAAGGTAAAAGTCAAAGTTGAAGCCTGTAGGGAAAAAGTCAAAGGTGAAGCCTGCCATTGAAAAGTCAAAGCAGATGAGTGGGCCATTGGAGCACTTTTGGAAATTTAACCAAATTTACAAAAGTTAATTAAAATTTCTAGAATGCACTCCGCGGCTCTGCCAAGGTCTCGGGCCCGCCATTGAAAAGTCAAAGCAGAAGAGCGGGCCGACGGAGGAATTTGAATATTTGAGCCTTTTTCCAAAAATGGTTAAAATATTAAGAAAGGATCTGCGACCGCATCTCCAACCAAAATTTTTAACATGTCCTAGTCAAATCAGAGCAGCGGGCCGATGGAGGAAATTGATTTTTTTAGCCTTTTTCCAAAAAATTTTAAAATATTGAGAAAAAGGCCGTGATCCCATTGCCAATAATAATGTGCCACGTGTTTAAGTTGAAAAGTTGGAGCGAGGTTACAAGCCAATTTGTTCCAAATTGCTAATTCTCACAAAAAATCACAAAATGTAAAAGGCTTCCCCCGTAATCGCTCCAATCTCTTCCTACCATGTGGACGGCCCAATTTCAGAGTTAGAGGAGCAAATCAAATGGTCTATATTTAAATTGGAAAATAAAATGTAATAGTTACTTTTCAAGATCTTATTTTTAACCCGCCATGAAAGTTTTCTTCACAAAAGAGGAATTTGAAAAGGTGTTGTCGATTTGTGAAGTTATAACGGTTTCTTGCGAAGAATATAATGGCTTCTCGAAGCCATTCCCAGGGGCTGGCGATTGATTTCAAAAAAGGACCAGACTGCTTTGTACCTGGAAAAGATAGAAAATGCCATTCCTCTTCTATTTCCTCTTCTCCCTTGAATTTCCTCCATTCTCAAGCTATGTACAAACTCTTCTCGAGCTTCAATAATAAAAGAAGGAATTTTTTCCTCTTTGATTGAGGAATTAATTGGTACTTTGACCAATGAATTTCATTCCGTTTTGTAGCTTCTCTTGCAGATTTTTTTTCTTCTAACTATAAATGCATGTAAATAAAATTTCTAATTAATGTGTGTCAGCATCTAATATTCTACTCACATCTTAGTTTCACCTACCTCCATTCTCACTCCCTTTCCCCTTCTAAGAAAAAGTTATTCTCTAGTGAGAAATTGCTATCTTTTCCATAGGGGTAGTGGAGTGTCCCTGTTGGATCTCTTTTCAAAAGGCCTCCATTGAAATCCACTTTTCCACGCATGCACATACAGAAGATGCACTGTTCAAGTAAAGGGACTTAGATTCCCATACCATTGGGTTGAAACCCACCAATTTCTCCACAAGAAAAATTTTCTCGCCAACAGATTTTGGTGCCCACTGTGGGGTAGATTTTACAACATCGGCACCTAAAAATGACCTCAGGGTAATAAAATACAAAAAAAGATTCTAGAAGAAAATTTTCTGGAGATTGAATAATCACACAAACTTCATGGATGTAAATCATGGCTATTCTAGGAGATCCTCCTATTGAGATACTTGATTTACTCTTTCACATCCAAGAAGACATTGCTTCTGATATGAGAGAAGCTATTTGGCATAATAGACAAAGTGTCAATCAATTCTACATTTCCATAAGGATTATAGACCTGGAAGAGGAACGTGTTATGAAATTGGAAAGGCAGAGATAAATTTCAGCACCCCAAAGAAGATCATAAAATTTCAAGTTGGCTGATAGAAGATACACATGACAACTAAGGCTAGGAGGAAACATTGATCCCACAATTGAAGAGCTTAAAAGAGAGGCAGTTTCTGAAGAGGAGATAAGGTCTCAACATGAAGAAATAGAAATACTCCAAGTTGAAGCAGAAGAAAGAGCAGCAGCAGAAGTAGCCTTAAGAAGACTCAAGGATAGAAATAGGAATATAATGGGTGATCATGAGTGTGAGGTACACAATCCTAACATACCATGGGGAAGAAATACTAGACAAATTTATCTTCCACAACCACTTCATGACCTCCCATGAGGCTCAAGAAAGAACTTCCCAAAATTCAAAGGGGGTGGTTCTCAGCTCCCTAAAGAACATGTAGCAGCATTCACCACTTCTTGTGGAGGGTTGTGAGTTTAATATGAAGATGTTTCAGTCAAGCTCTTTGTGGAGTCACTCCAAGAATTTTTTTTTGAACGGTTCTACAAGTTGCCCCCAAGATCTCTCACATGCTAGGAAGATATAAGAAGTGCTTTTGAACATAGGTTCAAGAGGATAGAAGATTGTCAAGATCTACTGGTCTAATTATTTTAGATGAAGAACAAGACCTCCAAATCAATGAGATATTTTGTAGCAAGGTATGATAGGTTGGAAAGAAGGATCCTAGAGGATGTGGTACCCTCTGAAAACAACTTGAAAAGGTTCTTCATCAGTGCTTTTCCATCAGAATTTGGTTTCTTC
Source organism: Taxus chinensis (assembly GCA_019776745.2). Classification (NCBI taxonomy): domain Eukaryota; kingdom Viridiplantae; phylum Streptophyta; class Pinopsida; order Cupressales; family Taxaceae; genus Taxus; species Taxus chinensis. Next base: position 761,057,946 of record CM034150.1, on the reverse strand, counting down.
CTCAAAAAATCTCAACCGAGAACGTTGAGGGAAGCTAAAGACTTTACAATTGAGACTGATGATGATCTAATTCTTTCTAGAAAATTAAAAGGACCAAATGGGAAGCAAAAAGGTCAGAGTTCAAATTTAGTCATCACTGATCCAATGTTCAAAAAAATGGCGAATGACCTAGTTTTTTTAAAGAAGCAACTTTCACAAATCATAATGAGGAATGCTCCAAGGAGACAAAATCCTCCTGATAGACAAAGAAATGGTCCACCTCCTCATAGGCTTACTCTTGAAGCACCACTAATCAATGTCATCTATGACACTATGGCATTAGAAGAAGGAACAAACATTGAGGAAACTGAAGAAGAAAGCATGGATGACTATGATAAATTTCTTGAAATTGAAGAGATTGGCATGCACAATGGCCTAATTAAATACATTACTGATGAAGAGGAAGGTGATGAATAAGATCCATGTTTTACATGTGTTTTTTCCACTTGTGAACAATCCAAGAATTGTGTTTCAGCCTCAACAGTTGTAACTGGGAGTAGGAAGAACAAAGAAGATAGCTCTCCAAAGCCTCCACTAAACAAGATCATCAGCAGGGGATCACCATTACCACCTTCCATGGAATCAACTAGAGAGAATCAGAACCACTAATTGCCAAGGATCACACTTCTGTGCGAAGTAAGTTATTTGATTCTTCTCCCAACTCAAAATATGTTAAGAGTAATTCTCTTCTAAATGTTGGTTTTGCAAAACCATCTAAATTTCATCAAATCCTATACCCTCACCTCCTTCCAAGCCAATTTTTACATATGAAAAGGACAACCCACCACCAAAAGTAACAAAACCCCTAAAATTTAAATCCTCTCCCACTATTGGAACCTCTTCCTCATCTACCATAACTCCATTTCACTTTATGGAGTATGCAAGAAAAACCAAAGTTTAGCTCTCTGAGATTAAATACCTACAAACACATCCTATCCAATTTGACAAATTCATCAAGGCAGATCATTGTAGTAACCCTTTTTCTTCAATCCCAATCTCTAAAGGCCTATTACCCACACCATCCATACCACCTTCTCAAAACATGTTAGCCCTCAGTGCCTCCACCACCAACAGAGTTGAGCCTTTTTACCTGTCACTTCTCATCAAAGGTTTTCAGCTGAAAAATTACATTATAGATTCTGGAGCCTCGGATAATGTGATGCCAACAAAAGCTGAAAATGATCTTGGCCTCACTTTGACCCGATTAAATGGCACATGCTACTCAATTGAATCTAAAAAATTTCCATTGGTAGGAAGGATTAAGGATGATCAGGTAGTGCTAGCTGATTACCCTGACAAGGAGATACTCTTGACCATTCAGGTGGTAGATATCCCAACATATTTTGGTATGCTGTTGAGTAGAAGTTTTTACAAAGATCTAGGTGGAGAAATGAAAATGGATTGGTCATCTGCAACTATCCCAGTGAAAGGATAAATGAAGAAATTGCTGTCAGTCAAGAAAATGACATTCACAGTAAGGAAATCTGATGATACAAGAGCTAACATCCTCTTTCCAGACTGTGGGCTAGGAAACTACTTCCTTACATCACAAAAGGAAAATATCTTGCCACTACTCATGGAGAAAGAATAAGATAATATTTTTACAATGGTGTTTAATGGTAGTCATTCCAAAGAAAGTTCAAGAGCTGGTGTGGTATTATACTCTCCCTCCAATGAGGTATATCCTTTTGCTTACAAGATGTAATTTGATAATACAAATAATACTGCAGAGTATGATGCATTGCCAATACTTACCTTACCTCATCGAAGACGGAGACAACTGGTAAAAAACTAACCAAATCTTGCTCAGAGAGTTTGAATAGAGTGAAAGACAAAAGATACATGCATAAGGGCTTTGCAAAGAAGTTTAACTGATCTTGAACCCACAAAAATGGTGACTTCCTCGAGGAGAATCAAGAAGGAAACTCGCACAACTTCCAATAAATTATCTAACAAAAAGTTCACAACTAAGAAAGAAACTAAGATCACATGAACTCTTCTACAGAGGTAGAATGGCAGAATAGCTCAGAACTCAAAATAATAGTAAATGAAAGTCATTAAACCCTAAAGAGAGTTCAAGACCGAGCTCGACAGAGAAATGATCACAGAAATGCAAATGCAATACCCATCTATAGTGAGATCCAAACTCAAAGATCATGACAATGGTGAAAAAATCCATGACCACCTTCCTCAAAGAACTTGGGAAGAGTAGAAATGAGTGACAGGGAGCCATTTTCACAGGAAAGCTGACCTCGATAGTAATCAAACAATGGCGTTACTAAAAATTTTGTAAGGGCTTTGTTATCCTGTAAAATTGACAAGGGAAATTTTACAGGTAACCATACCAAATTTTGTTCTGGTCCCTTGCCAAGGGCCCCTCAACATTTAGAATGTTACAAAATCCCCTTTTCGGGAAATCTAGTTCTCTGAACATAGACATTCTGGTCCTTTTGGACTAGGTGCACCTTTTATCTATGTAGCACAAACCAAACCTGCACCCCCTTCATTTCCTTTGGTGCACCCTTTGAGGTGTTGACACATAAATTTTTGCACCTTCCCGTGATGTGCCTTTATTGCATGCACCAGGGCACATGCATCTTCCTGTCAACAACAAAATTATTTTGTTGTGTTTTGGTGTGCCTTAGCACTCAAAATCTAGTATTGATAGTCCTCACTTTGCATCCAAAGGTGCACATAATTCTGTGTTGACATGCGTATATCCACGCCAAAGGGCGCAAAGTTTTACGTGTCGACACATGTTTTAGTGCGCCCTTTTAAAGAGTGGTTGGCGCATCCACCCTGTCACTTTGACAATCAGAAAACACGTAATAAATTTTATTCCTCTACACCTATCAGCATGCCCGTCATCCTCGTATCGTGTTCATGGACCTTGTTTTGTCTCTCACTTTATATATATTTCTGGGTAAGTGGTCCTCTTTCCTCTTGTGTTTTTATTTTTGCTGGTTGTTTGTGAATTTGGTGAAATGGATCTGAAGCTTTAAACCCCTCCTTCCATTCTTGCAAATATCCCCCCCAAACCATTTTTATCCTCTTTCCAGATCTGCTGGCTAGAAGGGGGCTCTACCTAAAAAATAAATCCTGACCTCGTTGTTGTGTTCCTCCCACTATCAAATCATGTCAAGAAAACTTGAAAGTCATGAACTAAAGAGGGAAGAAAACTTGAAAGTTGTTCTTGGGTTGTATTTTCCTTTGGGCGCAATCACCACCTTTGTTACAGGAAACACAGTCATGCCAAGAAGGCGCACTGACCTTGATTGCAACATACAGTATCCCTGCACCATGTGAAAACTGAGTAAAATCCTAAACCTAGTGCAGGTGCATCCCTGTTTACAACAACAAAGTTTCATGCAAGCTTTCCCTGCACTGCGCCAAAGTCTCCCTATGCACATGTAATTTTGGTGTTACACACATTAATCCTGCACCCTTCAGTGCACCAAAGTCTCGTGTTACACACAAATTGCATGCGCCATTGGCACACCCCAGCCCCCATGCAACACCAAAATTATTTGTGCCCAGTATAAAACTACATAAATGGCATAGGCGCATCCCCGCTTACAATAACAATAATGTCATATGCAAAATCCTTGTACCCTACGCCCTTTGGCGCTGATTTTTTCCTTGTAACACTCTAATTCAGTGTGCCATTCTATTAACTCTGTAGCTTGCAGTGTTCCTGCGCGCTGCGCCATGAGGCCTTAAAAATGCTAACTCCTCATTCTATATTGCTTTAATGGAAGATTTGATAGCTAACATCGCTCTTTTGCGTTGGAATTTGCTCCTTCTTCTTACAGATCAGCAACTGAACTCAAATCCATATATGTCTACGTCAAGCAAAAAGCCAACCAAGTCAAAGGGTAAGGCTAAGCTTACAGAAGAAGATATGAAATATAAATACCAGAGGGTTAGAATTCCCGAGTCCAAAGCGGAATGTGACTTGGACATCAGGGATTCTGAACTTGGCCACATTGACATGGAGGGTTTCTGGGCCAGAACCAGGAGAGTCACAGGAAGTCCGTGGATGGACAAGCTGGTGGGCAGTGGACTACATTTTGCTGGGGGGATCCCCGTCAGTGCAGTAAACAACGAATTTATGATGGTGGTGGCCCGCTGTTACAATAAAGACACAAGGTGTGTTGAAAAATGAAAAGGGTGAGGTCATAATCAACCTCATTGCCCGGAACTTTGAAATCATGCTGGGCATTCCTCACCACCGAAATTTTGTGGCTGTAAGCCAAGAGGACTGCACCAAGGCATGGGAGGATAATGAAGACAACTGCATGCATCTGATGAACGAAGTTTACTTGAAGAACAAGAAGGTAATAAGTAGATGGCCACAGGTTATTCACCGCAGTGACTTCTTCGAAGAATTGAGCGATACCATCACATTTCTAAGTAGAGTTTTTGGGCTTTCTGATGCCCATTACTTTCACAAATGGATACTCAGGTACCTTGAAACTATGAACAAGAATGTTCCAGATTAACGCTTTGAGTGGGTGGAGATCATAAACAGCACCCATATCCTAGTAGCTCCAACAACTCACCACAATGGGGAGGTTCTACATAAACTCCTATGTAGTCTACACTGCAGCCTTGGAGAGGGATTATCTAGCACTGAGCCAATGCGGGGTTTGGCCTCAGGTAAAGATATATAAATACTACCCAGAGCTGAAGCTGGAGAATAGCATCCTGCAGTTTACTAAGATCAACGATGCTTTCTTCTATGGCATCATCTACCTTTTGAGGCCAAATATGACTCATGGTCGGATGACCAAAAGCATAGTTATAACAAATGAGAAGTGGGGGGGCACTATTCACACAATTCACCACCTTCACCTATCTTAGAGTGGCCAACTTCTTGGGGGAGCCCACCAAATTGCCGAGATATGCTGGCCCCAAGTTGATCATGTTGGAGCTGTCCAGACATCTCATAGCCTACCATGAGAAGTGTTTGAAAAGAAAGAAGGGTGGAACTCCTTTCCCCCTTACAATGGGCAGGTACACCTGCATTTCCCACCACAAAGCCCATGAAATGATCGCGGAGCTAAAATTGTTAAACCTTAAGCACAATTTCCCGGCAAGGCCCACTTTTGATCCAAGGAATTACCTTCCCAAGGAAAAAATTGATCCAATCCACATTCCACAGATCGAGGGACATCTATATCGACCTGTATCATGAGGTCAAACTTAGAAGGAAGGATCACTCCCACTTATCCTTGGAAGAGATTATTTAATACGGTGTGGCCATTGTTGTAAAGGGTTATCAAACTACCGATCAAGAACTTCATCAGATATATCTAGACACAAATGGGGACAACTGGCCGTTTGCTGCAATTGACAGAACAAAAACACACCCCAGACCATTGAAGAAAGGGTTAATGAGACATTGTGGAGGATAGAACACTGGTGCAGAATGATTGGACTTATCTACCTCGAAGTAGATTTCACTACATCCCCATTCGGAAATGCACCTGTTAGGCCAAAGCATCTGCCAAATGTCAAAGGTAAGGATAAATAGGGTGAATCGAGCTCTGCTCAAGAAGGAGCTCCTGAAAGTCCTCCTTCCGTTGCACAAGAATAGGGTGTAAGTCTGGTATCCCCAGAGAAAGAAGTAGCGGAAAGGTGTTTCGATGGGCACATCCACTCAGGGTGTTGCCAAAACTATAATTACCAAGGTCCCGTCTATTCCTTCTCCCTCTCCTCCTTCCCCTCCTCATGTCAACTCAAACAACCATTCCTTTGGCCGTATCTTCTCCCCCGTCTTCCCCTGTTCCCCCTTCCTCGTCTTCAATCTTCTCTTATCTCACGGAGCTGTCCCCCACTATTTCTTCTCTCATCTTCTCAGCTCCCTTCCATTTCCCATGTCTTTCTCCCCTGTAGTATTCCTTCCTTCCGTGAACACTTTTTCGGCATCCCTCTCGATGCCACCACCAAGTGTCTCTACCCATTTCTCCTCATCCACTGCAGTTGTTCCCATCTTTTACTTCTGGTCCTGTTCCCTTAAGTCTAGCATGGATCTTTAAGAATCTAAGCCACCAAAAGAGGAAAGTCCCTATTGCACTGATGGATTTCTCCGTCATTCCCAGCAAAGGGGGATAAGAAGAAAAATCCTATAACATGATTCTCTCAGAGTGCATTAGGAGAGAGAGTAATGGAGATCACGTATCTCGATCCTTCAAAGGATCAAAAGGATCTTTCTCTAATAGATTACATAGTGACACAGGGCACAATGGGGAACATCTTCTGAAAGTCTTCAAGGAGAGGTCCTGTCTGCAGTGGATGCCCTTTGCAAGAAACTTCAAGAAGCAAAGGAGGAGAAGAGGTTACTAAAAGAACAAAACAAACATCTTCTCCATGCCCTGCAGAAAAATGGGAAATGCACCTCCTACACCTGCCACTAAAACACCTAAGGGTCCTAAGCCAAGATAAGATAAAATGAGTACGCCAAAATTGGTGAACAAGGTATGGAAGTTTCCACCAAGAGAGATCAAATCCTCGAAGACAGCGAGGAAGTAATAGTTAAGTTCACCAAATTATATCATAACATCAATCGAGTGAACAAAAATATCCAGGTGATCCTGAGACCTATCTCCGAAGAGGTTGAACCATGCTAGGTTGCAAACACGAGACATTCCAAAAAATGCTCAACTACTCAATCGACGATTTGGTGAAATTCAGAATTTTTGATCACCCCAAGGGTACCTAGCAAGATCCTTGCTGCGTTGGACTACCCGGGTCGATCAAATGGAGTTCATCCTGGAGAAAATTAACAAGGTCAAGGAGGAATCCCTGGATGTAATGCATCAAATGGAGAAAATTGTTCTAAGAATGTCTCCAGGCTTTCTCACTCCTTCTTTTGCCTTGAGGAAGGCAGACAAAACTATCCAGATCTTCAAGGGGATCGTCTCGTAAGGGCTAGGGCTGGAAGCCACTTTCGACAAACCGCCGAATGCATCAACAACCTTTTGGCTTGCCGCAGTTTTGTGGGGTTTCTTATGGAGGCAGGCAATGACTATTTCAAACTCCCTAAAAAACTCAGAGATGAGCGGGAGACTCATGAGGTCATTGGCAATCATACGAAGGGTCCTGCCCAGGATCAACTTTAGCCAATGATCAGCAAATTCATGGAATATCGGACTCAATTCCACATCACCTCTCCCAAACAACAACAGAAGCAAGATACCCCCCTTTTAGCCATGAGATGATGATGAATAGCTCTCTTCCTCTTGACTTCCTTTTTGTAAATACCTAAGAGTATATTGATACAAACGATGACCTCATCCATGTTGCACCATGGGATGTTGTCATCCACCAAGTTGTCCAAAGTCAACATTGAATTTTAGATATTTTGTAGATATTTTGTAATTAGTTGTTTGGTTGCTTTTTTCCTTCTCTCTTATCCTTCTTCTATATATACTTGGATACTTGTTGTATTCAGGTGGTGGATACTTGTTTAGATGAAAAATAGAAGTAAGAAGAAAAGACTTTGAGCTTTTTGTAACAGAGAAAACATTAATAAAAACATTAAGACTTTGTGCTAAATAGTGTGTGTTATGAGCATATAAATCTTTCTTATGTCAGATCTATGCGTTTATTTTGTTGGATCTACTTGTACCTTTTTTTTCATTTATTCATCATTATTGCTTTGTTCGTCTATGAAAGTAGGCTTGCTCTATTTACTACCATCCCAAAACATAAAACCTCTGATATTTCTGCTTTGGGAATTCATTTCTTTTATCCCTTCAGATTTATCCTATCTCCTCACCTTGCTTCTTTTCCCTCCTTTTCACAGTTGGAAATATCCCAACTGGGATGAGATCCCAAACCCCCGAAGGCAGAATATTGTGATTGAACTTGCACAGATTCCTGCTGTAGAATAGCAATAAACCAGTTTCGCTTTGCTAACCCAAAGAGGGGCTATGCCCTGCACATTGTTGGCTCTATCCATAGATCTGTCCACCTGACATATTTTTGGACCAACAATTTTTGGCAACTCTACTTAGGATCGAACAGATCTAACAGATCTATGATAGTGGTATGTTTAAAAATCGGTAAAATATCGGAAAAATCACTACCTGTTTACAAATTTTAACTTTTGTTCGAAATCCAAAATTTTTGCAAAAGTGATCCGAACTGAAAATTTAATTTAGGGATCCATAGATCGGGACTAGTTAGAGATCTTTAGTTCACTGATTTTTTACAAAAAAACCTGTATTTTTCTATAGATTTGAGTTTTTGACTATTTTGCAAAATTTCAAACCCTTACCAAAAAGTCAGCTTTAAGATCCGAAAATCAGCTTACTAAGTTGGCAATTATTTTATCCTCGTTAACATTTGTCATTAAACCACAATTAGTTTTCAAAATAGGAATAAAATTAAATATTCAGAAAAGTGCATGCTGCTGATTTTTGTCAGAAAAATCAGATAATCAGCAAGTACAACCAAAAAGGAATTTTTAAAATTTGCTCCAAAATATTACAGATCTTGAAGGTATGCTGGCGGGTGAACCATTTACTCATAGCAGAAGAGATCATTGAGTAATCGATCCTACTTTTGAGCTGCTTCAAAGGCACGACTTCAGTCTGACTCCGGCACATTTCCCATCGTTAAGTCCGGCTATCTGATCATCTAGAGGTGTCTCGCCTCTATGAAGGCAACATCTCTCACAAGGAACATCCTCATCTCTTTACAGTGCTTTGCTACTTAGTGGAACTATGCTTCCAGCTCGCATCCTTTTTCCAGCTGTTCAAATGGCAGTACCATGGGGAAATGCTATGGGCCCTCTCACTTTGCCACATCCTGTTCATGCGCTCCCCAGCAGAAATCGAAAGAATTTTCCTAAATTTGATGGTAACAAAAACCAAATCATGGATTCACACATATCTACGTTCATCATGTCATGCAGTATCCTGGATGTGACCCATGAAGATGTGTCAGTTCACCTCTTTCTGGAGACCTTGCAAGGACCAGCAACGGAATGGTTTCAGCATTTGCCAGCTGGATCTATTACTAGTTGGGCCACCTTATGAAGTGCATTTAAAGAAACATATAAACCTTCAGAAGACGCATTCGTGTTACTATCCAAGATAACTCATTTAAAGAAGGAGGTCAATGAATACATCCATGATTTCATTACCCGTTTCAGCTGACTAATCAACCGAGTTCTTCCTGCCATGCTGCCAACACCAAAAAATCAGAAGTGTTTGTTCGTGAACTCCATAAGTTCAAAAGTAAGTTTCTTACTCCTGCGAGAACATGTCACTACTCTGGTTCTTGCCCAAGCTGCTGCCATACAGATTGAAGATAACTTGCTAATATCTGGTGAACTAAAGCGACAGCCATCCAAGCTGAAAGTTTCAGCTCCTTCTCCCGTCACTTCATCCAATCCGGCATTTCAAAAGATGGTGAATGACTTGCTCGCGTTAAAGAAGAAGCTAGCTCAGGATTCTCCTAGCACTTCATACCGAGATATCCCACGGAGGAATTTCACTTCCAACAATGTCCCACAAAGGCCCCGCCTACCCGTAGCTACTCCACGGTTGGCGCTTGAGGCCCCTCCGATCAATGCTTTAGACGAAATCGAAGAAGAGGAGTAAAATTATGAAGAACCTTCATCACCATGTGAAAATGATCAAGATGTCGATGAACCGACTAGCGACTCTACAATCGGGTATATAGAATTTGAAGATGAGGAATCATATGAAGAAGAGGGTACCCAAGGGTATGCAAGTGGACAGTCATATGATGTTTTCACTTGCTCCCAAGGAAAAGAACAGAAGTTGCTGCCAGGATACAAAAAGTGAAGGTTGTGTTGAACACACCTCCAACCATTACTAAAAGAGGTAATCCTATTCCTGCTCAACCTCCTGTTAAATATTTTTCAAAGAAATCTTTTCCTCCCATATCCCCTTCAAATTATCCTTCTTCTATTTCCATGAAGACCAATAATCCTACCTTTCCATCGCGAAATGAAGGACTCATTCCTTCACCAACGCAACCCTTGGCCACGTTTGACATAATTGATCACGCTAAAAATACCAAGATCTAAATGTCTGAAGCTGAATATCTTCAGTCCAATCCTGAGCAGCTTGTAAGGTTGACCGAATACATCCAAAGCCAAGCTGTCATAACTACTCAGGTTTCCCCAAAAGGAATCCTTTCTACTCCTTTTGCATCTCGCATAAATGTTGCCTCGAAATCTGCATCAGGAAAGATAGAACCTTTCTATCTCTCCCACCTAATCAATGGCCACAAACTAAGCAACTGCATAATTGATTCTGGGGCTTCCGATAACGTCATGCCGGTAAAGGTCACCCATGCCCTAGACCTCACTCTTACCAAGCCTTTTGGCAGATGTTATTCCTTGGAAACCAAGCAGGTTCCGTTGATCGGTCAAATCAAAGACGTGCAGTTTGCATTTGCGGTGTTCCCAGAGAAAAGAGTAAAGATGACCGTCCTTGTTGCTGACATTCCGGTAGCATACGGAATTCTATTAGGAAGGAGTTTTTGTAGTGAGGTTGGTGGAGAGATTCATATGGACTTGTCTAAGGCTAGAATCCCCGTCAAAGGTATAATGCAAACGTTGGAGCTGGAATCACAAAAGAAGTACTTGGTTACTAACTCCGATGACCCCAAAGCCCAAATTCTCTTCAAATCATCAGGGAAGGGGAACTATTTATTATCTACTGAGTCTAAAAAAATGGATGTACCCTTCCAAGTAGAGGATCTTAACAAGATCTGGACTTTACAATTTGATGGCAGTTGTGCAACTAATGGGTGCGGCGCTAGAGCCGTGCTAATATCTCTTGAAGAGGAGATTATTCCTCTCTCTTTCAAGTTGCAGTTTTTCAACATGAATAATATTGTTGAGTATGAATATTTGCTACTTGGCATGCAAGCCACAAGGGAAAGAGGAATCAAGAATCTGAAAGTACAGGGTGATGTAGAGCTGGTCTTAAATATAGTTAAAATGATATACCAAGTGAAGAATGAAGGCTCAGACATTACCGCAACACGGTATGGGATAGTATTGAGGAGTTTGACGCTTTTTCAATAAAATCCATCCCAAGATCTCAGAATGACATGGCCGACTCATTAGCCATCTCAACATCCCTCATGCTCCCTCACCCAGCCTTAAAAATAGAAACATATACCATTGAGGTTGTTTTCTGCCCAAGCGTGCCGGACAATTCTCAGCACTAGCAAGTATTCAACGATGACAATCAACTCATTACCTTTCTAGAAAAGGTGGAAAATTTTAGTGAGCTTCATTTTGAAGGATCTGCTTCCGAATGCCGTGAATATTTTACTGATCAAAATGAGGAAATACATGGAAGTGATGGCATATGTCAGCTCAAAGGAAATAAAATTCCAAAAGTTTTGGTTTCTCTGGAACGTTTGTTCGACAGGAATGATTGTTTTGTTAAGAAGAAAAGGCAAGATGATCCTAACTCCTCCCCAAAATCCGAACCGGTCAATTTAGGTTCGGTAGAACATCCACAGTTTGTGAACATTGGAAAATGTTGCACACCTGAAGAAAAGCGGAAGTTTGTCAAATTGTTGAAGAAATACATGGATGTATTGGCGTGGTCCTATGCCGATCTAAAGTCTTTCAGGAAAAAAGATTTCCAGCATGACATCCCATTGAAAGAAGATTTCAAACCCTTTCACCAGAAACAGAGACACTATAATCCTAAGATCTCAGGTACTATCCAGGTGGAAATTCAGAAGATGTTGGATGCAAGGATCATTTTTCCTATTCATCACAGTGCTTGGGTCATGAACATTGTGCCAGTATGAAAGAAGAATGGCGAGATACACATATGCGTGGATTTTCGTAACTTAAATCAAGCATCCTTGAAGGAAAACTACCCGCTTCCCATAATGGATCAGGTTCTGTAGGTAGTAACTGGTTCAGAAATGCTATCCATGCTTGATGGTTTTTCAGGATACAATCAGATTGAAGTCTCTCCTGAAGACCAATTCAAAACATCATTCACCACCCCCTGGGGTACATTTTCCTATAGTAGGATGCCTTTTGGTCTGACCAACGCCGACGCCACTTTTCAGCGGACCATGGGCTTCACGTTTAAAGGTATGATGGGTAAGGTCATTGTAGTCTACTTGGATGACTTGACTATGTTCTCTAAACAGTGAAGTGATCATTGCGATCATTTGGAGCAAGTATTAAATAGATGCCGAGAACATGGGATCTCCCTAAATCCGAAAATTTTTGTTTTCGGGGTCATGGAAGGAAAGTGGTCGGGACACATTATAAGCAAGGAAGGGACAAAGATAGATGCCAAAAGGCTTAGGGCCATTCAAAGCCTTACTTTACCCACAAGCAAGGCCAGCGTTCACTCTTTCTTTGGAAAAGTGAATTTTTTCAGGCGCTTTGTTCCCAACTTTGCTGAAAAGACTCACCACATATCAAACATGATGAAAGGGTCACAAAATTTTCGTTGGAGTGAAGAAGGAAAGAATTCATTCAAGGATATAAAATCCTCTGTTGCTCACGCACCAGTCCTGGTATGTCCCAAATTCTCCAAGGATTTTATCATGTATATCTATGCATCTGAGCATACTGTATCAACCATCTTAATGCAAAAGAATTTTGAAGATGTTGAATCTCCAATTGCGTTCCTGATTTCTCCCCTCAAGCCTCATGAATTAAAGATGTCTCAGTTGGAAAAGCATGCCTTCACCATTGTCAAAGTTGTCAAGAAATTCAGGTATTACATTCTAAACTCTCGAACAGTGGTGCTTGTCCCTGACACGGCAGTCAAGTCAATCCTAACTCAACAGGAGTTCGGGAGTCTGCGAGGAAATTGGATTGCAAAAGTTGAAGAGTATAATCTAGACATAAAACCAACCAAGCTGGTAAGAGGGAAGGGCCTATGTCAGCTTATAGCTGAAAACTGAGATTCAGAAGACCCTGAGGAAAATGGTGATTGCACCAAAGGAGCACAAAGCCAGTTGGAGAAAGATGATTCTCTACCCATGGTTCTATTTGTCACCACCAGCGATGAGTGTATTCAGATATTGCTTTCTTTCTCACTTATGGTGAGTGTCCAGCTCATCTAACTTCAAAGGAGAAATGTGCTGTAAAACTCATAGTAGCCCGATATGTCATTTGGGATGACTGTTTATATAAACGCAGAAAAGATGGTGTTTTCTTACGATGTGTTGACAAGCCACAACATGTGAAGTTACTTGAGAGTTTTCATGATTCAGCCTGTGGTGGTAACTTCTCCTCTTCCGTGATGGCACACAAGATCATTCAGGTCAGGTACTATTGGCCGACACTGTTCTAGGATACAGCCACCTGGGTAGCAAAATGTGAGCTCTGCCAACAATTTTTTGACAAGCCAAAATTGGTTACTTTTCCCCTCAAGCCGGTCGTTATTGATGAACCATTCAAACAATGGGGAATTGAATTTATCAGAGAACTCCATCCCCAATCAAGTGCCAGACATAGTTATGTCCTAACAGCAACACATTACTTCACCAAATGGGTGGAGGCCATTCCTGTCAAGAACGCCACTTCTGAGGTTATTTGCAATTTCATCAAAGAGAATATCATGGTGAGGTTTGGCGTTCCAAGCAAGATTGTTACTGATAATGCTTCTAACTTCTCCTCATGAGAAGTTATTGGTTTTTTCTATGAACATAGGATAATCTTGGCCCACGCCTCAGATTATTATCCTCAGGGAAATGGTCAGGCAGGATCCAGTAATAAAAACTTAGTGACCATCATACGGAATCTAGTTGATGAGATTCAGTGAACATGGCACAAGTCATTGTACGACACTTTTTGGGCAGACCGCATTACTCCCAAGAGGTCTCTCGGTATGTCGTCTTTTCAAGTGTTATATGGAATCGACACCGAGCTTCCTATTTCTGTATAAATTCCTGCTCTACGCTTGGCACGAGCGATTGAAGATGAGTCTTTTCAAAATTCTCTTGAAAAGAGGATCATGTATCTATCAGAGCTCGAAGAAAAAAGAGTAAGAGTGGTCGACAGGATCACCGAACATCAGAATCAAGTTAAGAGATTGTTCTATAAAAGGGATAAGCAAAGAGATTTCCAAGTGGGAGATCTCTTCCTTTTGTGGGACAAATGAAGAGAGCCGAAGGGAATGCATAGGAAATTTGATTCTCTATGGATAGGGCCTTTCAATATCAAGCAGCTCAACCGAGAGAATAGCTTCTATCTCTCGTATCTAGATGGAACTGATCTCCTGCTTCCCTATAGCGGGCAACATCTCAAAATATTCAGGAAGTAGAGCTTGCTCTCTTCCTTGTATAGTGTTCTTTTTGTTGTGTGTTTTATTTCATCATGTGTTTGCTTTCATCGTCACCCTTGTTTTTGACCCTGTAACCCAATGGATAGGCACATGTTGATCTGGGGTTCTCTACCCTTGAGCTTCACTCAAAGATAGTCCCTAGAAAGAGCCAGTTGTTATCCTGTAAAATTGACAAGGGCAATTTTACAGGTAACCATACCAAATTTTGTTTTGGTCCCTTGTCTGGGGCCCCTCAGCATTCGGAATGTTACAAAATCCCCTTTTCGAGAAATCTAGTTCTCCAAACTTAGTCATTCTGGTCCTTTTGGACTGGGCACACCTTTTATCTATGTAGCACAAACCAAACCACCTTTTATCAATTGTTGTGCCTTCCCATGAAGCACATCTCTTGCATGCGCCAGGGCGCATGTGTCTTCCTATCAACAAGAAAAATGTTGTACCATGTTTTGGTGCACCTTGCCACTCAAAATGTAGTGTTGAAAGTCCTCACTTTGTGCCCAAAGGTGCACATAATTCTGTGTTGACACGTGTATATGCTCGCCAAAGGGCACAAAGTTTTACGTGTCGACACATGTTTAGGTGCACCCTTTTAAAAAGTGGTTGGTGCATTTATTACACCTTTGCCTATATATAGGTGGATCCATCCTATCACTTTGATAATCAGAAAACACGTGATAAATTTTATTCCTCTGCAACTGTCAGCATGCCTGTCATCCTCATATCACGTTCATAAACCTCGTTTCGTCTCTCACTTTATATATATTTCCGAGTAAGTGGTCCTCTTTCCTCTTGTGTTTTTACTTTTGCTGGTTGTTTGTGAATTTGGTGAAATGGATTTGAAGCTTTAAACCCCTCCTACTATTCTTGCAAATCTACCCCCCAAACCATTTTTATCCTCTTTCCAGATCTGTTGGCCAGAAGGGGGCTCTGCCTAAAAAATAAATCCTGACCTCTTTCCTGTGTTCCTCCCACTATCAAATCATGTCAAGAAAACCTGAAAGTCAAGAACTAAAGAGGGAAGAAAACTTAAAAGTTGTTCTCGGGCTGTATTTTCCTTTGGGTGCAATCACCACCTTTGTTATAAGAAAAACAGTCGCGCCAAGAACACGCACTGACCTTGATTGCAACATATAGTATCCCTGCGCCATGTGAAAACTGAGTAAAATCCTAAACCTAGCGCAGGAACATCCTCATTTACAATGAAAAAGTGTCATGCAAGATTTCTGTGTGCCGCACCAAAGTCCCCATGTGCGCATGCAATTTTGGTGTTACACACATTAATCATGCGCCCTTAGGCGCACCAAAGTCTCATGTTACACACAAATTACATGCGGCATTGGCGCACCCTGCCCTCATGCAACAACAAAATGATTTGCACCTAGTATAAAAATTCATAAATGGCGCAGGCGCATTCCCACTTATAATAACAATAATGTCATATGCAAAATCCTTGTGCCCTGATCCCTTTGGCACTGATTTGTTCCTTATAACACTCTGATTTAGTGCGCCATTCTATTAACTCTGCAGCCTGCAGTGTTCCTGTGCCCTGTGCCCTGAGGCCTTAAAATTGCTAACTCCTCATTCTGTAGTGTTTTTATTTTTGCTGGTTGTTTGTGAATTTGGTGAAATGGATCTGAAGCTTTAAACCCCTCCTGCTATTCTTACAAATCTCCCCCCAAACCATTTTTATCCTCTTTGTAGATCTGCTGGCCAGAAGGGGGCTCTGCCTAAAAAATAAATCCTGACCTCTTTGTTGTGTTCCTCCCACTATCAAATCACGTCAAGAAAACCTGAAAGTCACAAACTAAAGAGGGAAGAAAACTTGAAATTTGTTCTCAGGCTGTATTTTCCTTTGGGTGCAATCACCACCTTTGTTACAAGAAAAAAAGTCACGCCAAGAAGGCGCACCGACCTTGATTGCAACATACAGTATCCCTACGCCATGTGAAAACTGAGTAAAATCCTAAACCTAGTGCAGGAACATCCCTGTTTACAATGACAAAGTGTCATGCAAGCTTTCCCTGTGTCGCGCCAAAGTCCCCCTGTGCGCATGCAATTTTGGTGTTACACACATTAATCCTGCGCCCTTCGGTGCACCAAAGTCTCATGTTACACACAAATTACATGCGGCATTGGCGCACCTTGCCCTCATGCAACACCAAAATTATTTTCACCCAGTATAAAACTACATAAATGGTGCATGCGCATTCCCGCTTACAATAACAATAATGTCATATGCAAAATCCTTGTGCCCTGATCCCTTTGGCGCTGATTTGTTCCTTATAACACTCTGATTTAGTGTGCCATTCTACTAACTTTGTAGCTTGCTGTGTTCCTGCGCCTTGCGCAAGGCCTTAAAATTGCTAACTCCTCATTCTGTATTGCTTTAATGGAAGATTTGATAGCTAACATGGCTCTTTTGTGTTGGACTTTGCTCCTTCTTCTTGCAGATCAGCAACTGAACTCAGATCCATATATGTCTACATCAAGCAGGAATCCAACCAAGTCAAAGGGTAAGGCTAAGCTTATAGAAGAAGAGATGAAATATAAATACCAGAGGGTTAGAATGCCCGACTCCCAAGTGGAATGTGACTTGGACATTAGGGATTTTGAACTTGGCCACATTGACATGGAGGATTTTTGGGCCAGAACCAGGAGAGTCACAGGAAGTCCTTGGATGGACAAGCTAGTGGGAAGTGGATTGCATTTTGCTGGGGGGATCCCCGTCAGTGCAGTAAACAACAAATTTATGCTGGTGGTGGGCTGCTGTTACAACAAAGACACAAGGTGTGTTGAAAATGAAAAGGGCGAGGTTGTAATCAACCTCACTGCCTGGCACTTCGAGATCATGTTGGACATTCCTCACCATCGACACTTTGTGGCTGTAAGCCAAGAGGACTGCACCAAGGCATGGGAGGATAATGAAGAAAATTGCATGCAACTGATGAATGAAGTCTACTTAAAGAACAAGAAGGTGATAACCAGATGGCCACAGGTTATTCACTGTAGTGACTTCTCTAAGGAACTGAGTGAAACCATCACATTCTTAATTAGAGTTTTTGTGCTTTCTGATGCCCATTACTTTAACTAATGGATGCTCAGGTACCTTGAAACTATGAATAAGAATGTGCCATATGAACGCTTTGAGTGGGCAGAGATCATAAGCAGCACCATATCCAAGTAGCTCCAACAACTCACCACAACGGGGAGGTTCTACATGAACTCCTACGTAGTCTACGCTGCAGCCTCGGAAAGGGATTATCCAGCACTGAGCCGATGCGGGGTTTGGCCTCAGGTAAAGCTATATGAATACTACCCAGAGCTGAAGCTAGAGAATAGCATCCCGCAGTTTACCAAAATCAGTGATTCTTTCTTCTATGGCATCAATCTACCTTTTGAGGCCACATATGACTCATGGTCGGATGACCAAGAGCATAGTCATAACGTGATTGAGAAGTGGGGAGCATTGTTTACCAAATTCCTCATGTTCACCTATCTCAAAGCTGGCTAACTTCTTGGTGGAAGCCCACCAAATTGCCGAGATATGCTAGCCCTAGGTTGATCCAGTTGGAGCTGTCCAGACAACTCATAACCTACAATGAGAAATTTTTGAAGAGAAAGAAGGGTGGAACTCCTTTCCCGCCTTACAGTGGGCAGATATAGCTGTGTTTCTCACCACAAAATCCCAAGGAGATGTTCGTACAGAGCTAGAACTGCTTAAACTCTAAAGCACAAATTCCTGGCAGAGGCCCACTTTTGAATCCAAGGAATTGCCTTCCCAAGGAAAAAAATCGATCCAATCCACATTCCATAGATTGAGGACATCTATATTGACCTGTATCATGAGGTTGAACTTAGAAGGAAGGATCCCTCCCGCCTGGCCTTGACAGGAGATTATTCAATATGGCGTAGCCATTGTTCCAAAGGGTTATCAAACCACCGATCAAGAATTTGATCAAGTGTATCTAGACACAGATGGGGATAACTAGTTGTTTGCTGCAGTAGATAGAACAAAAGCACCCCAAACCATTAAAGAGAGGGTCAAAGAAACATTACAAAGTGAACAGAACACTGGTGCCGAATGAATGGCCTTATCTACCTTAGAGTAGATTTCACTACGCCCCCATTGGGAAATGCATCTGTCAGGCCGAAGCATCATGCTAAATGGTCAAAGGCAAGGATAAAGAGGGAGAATCAAGCTCCACTCAAGAACAAGCTCCTGAGAGTCCCTCCTTCCGCCGCACAAGAACAGGTTGTAACTCTGACATCCCCCAGAGAAAGAAGCAGATTGAAAGTGTATTTCAACAGGCACATTCAATTAGGGTGTTGTCATAGCTACAATTACCAAGGTCCCTTATATTCCTTATCCCTCTCCTCCTTCCCCTCCTCATGTAACTCAAAGGACCATTCCTTTGGTCATATCTTCTCCCCCATCTTCCACCAGTTCCCCCTTCCTCGTCCTCCATCTTCCCTTCTCTTGCAAAGCTATCCCCCACTATTTCTTCTCTCATCTCTCAGCTCCCTTACTTTCCCAGGTCTACCTCCCCTACAGTATCCCTTCCTCTCTGTGAGCACTTTCTTGGCCTCCCTCTCGATGCCTCTACCAAGTGTCTCTACCCATTTCCCCCTGATCCACTGTAGCTTCTCCCTCTTCCACCTCTGGTCCCGTTCCCTTAAGTTCAGTATGGATCTCCCCAGCATCTGACCCAATAGAAGAGGAAAGTCCCCATTGCACCAATGGACTTATCCATCATCCCAAAAAAGGGGGCTAAGAAGCAAAATCCTATAACCCCCGCTTCTCTCAGAGTTCATCGGGAGATAAGAGTTAATGGCGATCACATATCCCGATCATTCAATCACGTAGGTAAAAATGGGATCTGTCTTCTGACAAATCTATCACAGTGAGCGGCCCTATCTGTCGTGCAATCCCTTTACAAGAACATCTTCAAGAAAGTCTTTAGAGGAGGAGAGGTTACCAACAGAACAAAACAAACATCTGTGGTGGATGCCCTTTACAGAGAATGGGGCAGTCCATCTCCTAGAACTGCCACTGAAACTCCTGACATCCTAGAACCATGTTATTAAGATAGACGAGCATGCAGAAACTGTGAACAAGGTATGGCAGTTTCTACCTGGACAGATCAAATCCTGCAGAAGATGGCGTAGTGCACCTCCTATTCAACTACCACTGAATTGTATCAAAACATTAGTCAGGTGAACAAAAGATCTCCAAGTGAAATCATGATACCTATCTTCTGAAGAGTTGGACCATGCTAGGTTTGCAACACGAGATCATTCCAGAAAATGCTCAACTGCTCAGTCGACGATTTGGTAAAATTCGGCATTTTCGATCACCCCAGGGTACTCAGCAAGATCCTTGCTACATTGGACTACCAGGTCGATCAGATGGAGTTCGTCCTGGAGAAATTTTACAAGGTTAAGGAGGAAGCCTTTGATGCAGTGCATCAAATGGAGAAAATTGTTCTAAGAATGTCTCCAGGCTTGGTCACTCCTTCTTTCACCTTAAGGAAGGTAGAAAAAACTATCCGAATATTTTAAGGGGATCGTCTCGCAAGGGCTAGGGCCGAAAGCCACTTTCGACAGCAAATGCATCAACAACCTTCTGGCTTGCCATGATTTTTTGGGGTTTCTGATGGAGGCAGGAAATGACTATTTCAAACTCCCTGAAAATCTCAGAGATGAGTGGGAGACTTGTGAGGTCATTGGCGATCATACGAAGGGTCCTACCCAGGATCAACTTCAGCCAATGATCAACAAATTCATGGAATATCATACTCAATTCCACATCACCTCTCCCAAACAATAGCAGAACCAAGATACCCCCTTTCAGCCACGAGACGACGATGAATAGATTTCTTCCTCTTGGCTTCCTTTTTGTAAAATACCTAAGAGTATGTTGATACAAATGATGACCTCATCTATGTTGCACCATGGGATGTTGTCATCCACCAAGTTGTCCAAAGTCAACATTGACTTTTAGATATTTTGTAGATATTTTGTAATTAGTTGTTGGTTGCTTTTTGCCTTCTCTCTTCTCCTTCTTCTATATATACTTGGATACTTGTTGTATTCAAGTGGTGGATACTTTTTAGATGAAAAATAGAAGTAAGAAGAAAAGAATTTGAGATTTTTGTAACAAAGAAAACATTAATACAAATATTAAGACTTTGTGCTGAATATGTGTGTTATGAGCATATAAATCTTTCTTATGTCAGATCTATGCATTTATTCTATTGGATCTACTTCTACCTTTTTGTCATTTATTAATCAGTATTGCTTTGTTCATCTATGCAAGTAGGCTCGGCTCTGTTTATTACCAGCCCAAAACATACACCCTCCGACCTTTCTGATTTGTAATTCATTTCTTTTCTCCCTTCAGATCTATCCTATCTCCTCACCTCGCTTCTTTCCCTCCTTTTCACAGTTGGAAATATCCCAACTGGGATGAGATCCCAAACCCCCGAAGGCAGAATATTGCGAGACTTGCACAAATTCCTGCTGGTAGAATAGCAATAAACCAGTTTTGCTTTGCTGACCCAAAGAGGGGCTATGCCCTACACACTGTTGGCTCATCTATCCATAGATCTGTCCACCCGATAGATATTCAGACCAACAGGGCTTCACCCACATAACCAAAAAAATCCCAATGAAGTGATCATTACAGTCAATTTACCCTTTACCATGCAAATTTGAGAGGTGAGTCAACATAACTCAACCACGATTGAAGCATCAACGATCAGAAATCAAACTGTGTCAGATCAACGTCACTTGATTGATTCCCAAATTCAAATCAAACTACCTAGGTTCCATATTCCACTGACTACATTCAATGCAAAGCCAGAAACTCGAACAACAGGTCAGGAATCGACGACACCAGATCAAACAGTACAGAGATCGACGGCCTGAGATTGATTACAAATTTCAAAGCAAACTCAACCAGAGTTAAGATGCCACCAAAAAAGCGTATGGATGGGTGATTCATCATCATGAGGGGACCAGCCCCATGATTTAAAACAAATTATTGCATCTGATATGTCAAAAAGGATCCCAAGGATAGTCCAAGCACCATGATTTAAAAAATTGACCAAACAATGTTCATGCAACATCTTCCAAAAGGCAAAGAATGGTCTTATTCCAATCAAATGTGAAAGCTGGCACTATATAATACAATGACAACCAAAAATTGGAAGACCTTATAGTGTACCATATGTTATCAAAGGTGGTTGAATGTAATATGGTCACCCTTTTACAAAGTGCCCCTTTTCTTATTTCAAAACCATGGTAATTTGCTAAGTCCACAAGAGTGGCCACACACATAAAGACTGATGGTGTAGTGTAAATGGTGGTTCCCACTATTGGAGGGGTTGGAGATGATTTACAGTGTGTCATCCATGTGACCATTAGAAGACAAAGTAATTCCAACATCATAACCTAGGCTTAAAGGTGGTCCCGATCAAGTGGATATTTAGATGTATTATTTTTGCAAGGTTTTGCAAATAATGTAATTAATTTTTTTGCACTCACAAGGAGTTAATTTTTTATGCCTTCATCAAAAGGACAGATCAACAAGAAGATAAAATCTGCATGCACTAGGAGGAGACTTGCTCATCAAGCAAGACTTATTATTAGCAAATTATTCACCCATTATTTTCTTTAAAATAGAACAATCGACTACAGTTTTACTGTGATGTAATAAAAGGCTATTAATGCATTTTTGTATTAGTTTGCTTCTATTGCATTCCTTTATTTTTCAAACAAAAAGATAAAAATTGGATGCATGGGTGAGTATAGCCTTAGTCTATTTTTAGGAAGGTTGAGTGAATCAATTTTGCTATATATTGTGTGCCTTGGTAAAGCACGAGAGGAGGAATTTTAGATATAAGATTGATAAAGCAATTTCTACTAGTTTTCCCTTTGAATGTGAAGTATTTTCTTCTTTTCCAATTATTTACAATCTTTTGTATGTTAAATTAATATTGTGAATATGAATTCCCTGATTAATCATCTTACCCTATTGCAAATTTCAGTAGTTTCTGCATGATATTAATGTGTATGTTTAACTTAGCAGTATTGTTGTGATTTTTTCCTCAATACATTGTTTTTCCCTTAATAATCTGCAGAAAATTGTTGGCTCGTGCACCAAGAATTCATTCCTATATCAATTATGCATGTACTCAGTAAAATACCTCATACAAGTTTGGTGTATCACCTAAGTTTTAAAATCCTTTTACAATCATCTTTTACCCTCAAACCCCATAAAATTAGTTTAGGATACATCAATAAGGAACTTTCCTTGATATGAGAGACTCACCTCAAAATAGGTATACCCACAGACCTGAGGTGTTTCCATTGTATCTACGAAAGAGAGAGATAAAAATTTGCAAGCTTAGAACACCTGTAACCATCTCTCTACATGGTGCACTTTCGAGAACGATTGTATATATTTGGAATTACACTTTCCAAAAAATGACAGATCAAGAACCCACCATTTTTGCAGAATGACACCTCGACCTTCAGATGGCCATAACTTTTGAGTGGGAGCTCAGATTTGAACAAAAAAGGAATTTTTTGCAAAGCTCTTAGCATCTACTACTTAATTTGAGTGAGACTAAGTTTTTAAAAATTAAGAAATACAGTCCGCCATTTTTAGGTGTCCCAGGTTTCTCACCTACCACCATAATGATGTTTGGACTTCCTTTCTTTCCCAACAAGAAAGAGTACATGCAGACATGGGTTTCATATTAGAACCCATCATTGTTTCAGGTGAATTCAATGCATTCTAGGGTTGTTGAAGCAATAATTTGAATTCTTCTCGTCCCCTTCTCTCATATTATTCTATATATTGTAAGGAGGGGCATTTTTCTAAAGGTTCAACATTTTGGCTTTGCACCCTCCCTTCTTCCCTTGTCTACAAGTGATCTTGTGGAGTTCAAAACTCCCATTCAAGTTGTGATGCAATTTTTTACCTCTTGGCCATTGTAATGCACTGTATCAAATATATGGAGAAAATAATATAAGTCTATAGATGATTTGAAACCTCTCTTATGTTCATTACATCTCCTAATCTCTCATTGCAATCTTGTTTATATGCACATGGTGTTTGTATTAAATTTTTTGATCATTTGTGTTAAATTCCAAAGCCGGTGTTCAACATTACTTTGGTGCATCACCTCTATTAGTTTAGGTTTATCTTCTTACATCTTCTCAACCCTGTCTCCTTGAAAAGTTAGAGTAGGTTTTAGAGTAGATCCTCTACAATTTGAATGTGTGCATCTGAATAGAGTAATAGGAACCACCCTTCATCCAGAGATATTTCCTGATTTCAATGTCCCACACTTTGGGAAAAGCTCCATTTTATGTAATCACACCTATAATTTCAACCCATCGAGTTGTAGACATTTAAGGGTGTTATGATTATGCATCAACAATTATTATGTCACTTGGGTTAGGGGTGTCTTGACTCTATGTGCCTAGGAGCATAGGGTGACCGAACTCTTTTAGGGAGTGAAAAATAAAATCAATCTTTGTGTTATTGTTTGAGTAAGGCATAAGAGACTTGAGGAAGGAATAATAGACTTGAGGGAAACATAAGAGATTTGTGTTTTTAAAATGTGGGTGTTACAAAACATGATTTAATCCATTTTCTGGATGATGAACTCCAGCTAAAAGTTGTGATTCAATAGATGAGAAATATATAGGATATTTGTGGTCAAGCACGAAACATAGGGAACGATCATGAGGGTACATATTATTCTGTTGAGAGGAATGGTAGCATTGCATATTCCTTTTATAACATATTCCTTATTTTCTCTAATTCAAACCCGATCTCCATTAGGTCGATAATTCAATTAGTCAAACAACTTCCTATGACCCATCACGTGCTAACTTGCACCATAGTCTATCAACTAAACATTCTGTGATGGTTGTGATGCTTGGGAGACTAGAACAATATCATCTTCACGTGGACTGTAATTTGTTCTTGTTAGTACTTCCTCATCTTATTCAACATATGGCTATGCCACCACATGTCCTTTTCAATTATTTTAGAGAGGACGTGACTTGGATTTCTGTGAATCACCATAGTCTGATGTGATCTCTTCTCTAGAATTATGTTTTGTTTGGTCATTATACCAACAATTCACAATATCATGTATATTATTGTTATAGATGTGATACCATTGACTCACTTTTATAAACTTATTCTTATGTTTTTCCTTTTGTGGCCACATTTGTGACTTCTTTTCTTATCATCCCTTTCAATGATTTTGACTCATCTGATGCATCAATATAAATGTGTTGTCTTGAAATTATTCGTGCACTATCTGGATGGCTTCATATTTCTCTAGAAAGTTCACCAATTTTGGAAAGTTTGCCTCTTTTTTAGATGGTCAATATGGTGTTGAATTTCCTGAACCTAGAAGGAAGAGATCACAGTATGAGAGGGATAATCATCTTATTTCCACTATTTCTTTGAGATTTCAAAGATCTGCTAATAGTTCTTCTAAACGACACAATATTTCCCCTGATTTCTCTCCTTCTTTCATACTTAGTGTGTGAAGATTTGATTGAAGTTTGATGATATTTGTCAAGTTATTTTCTTTTTATATAGTGGAGAGAGTACCATAGGATGCTTTTGATGTCATCCCATTTTTTATTCTTGGTTGTGTTGGTACCCAAATTTGTTCTCCTTTTCAAACAAAGCAGCAACACAGATTCACCAGGGAGCTTAGAGGTAGATAGATCATAAATGGATGTCATTTTGTAGCCAGGGAGGAATCTAGATTTTCCTTTATTAATTGGATTTGTGGAGAGATGGATAACACCTCAAAAATATTTAATCTTATCCTAACTATTCTAGGTTGTTCCTTTCAACCAAGGTAATAGAACCGATTGTGTAACCTCTATTATTTGAAAGGAGATACATGTACCTTTTTTTTGCTTAAATTTTATAGAGAGGACCTTGGGGAGAATATGATCAACACACCAGATCTAACTCTCAATATTTGTCACTTCTAGATCATGGAGATATTTTCACAAGGAAAATGTTACTAAAGACATTTGAGACCCTGATTTGTTCTGCATATTTTAGTAAAAGGATCTTGGTCGTGTGTGTGTATAAAGAGCAAAAAAGGGGTAGTATGGGTAGGATTAGTTGTTTTAAATAGATTTTTTGGTGGGAGGCGAGACAGGATGAACTTGACTCACCAGGTCCTTGAGATCTTATGAAAAATGGAAAGATTCAATCAACAAAATGCCACAATAAGTTAAAATGTTTCCTCAACTAGAATATGTGCTTCAATGGAGGCCCAAATTAGCACTCTTTCACACAACCTGTGGGATTCTATCATGAAGGCTCAAGTCAGAGGACCCAATAAAGCACCAAGATTTAAACCAAGTCATGAGTGAGGTACACCCAGAGGCTTACAGAGAATCTCTATCAACAAAATGAAAGAAAAGTGATTTTAAAAAAAAAACCGTTTATCCCTTTCCCAGATGAAGGATCTTTTGAGAACTGAAATTGTAGATGCCACTAAACTATCAAAAGGATTGACACATATGTGATTAGACCTTATTTTGGCACAATATTGGAATAGAAACAAGAAAAAATACTCGTATGCATTCAGAAATGAAATAATTATACTTTACTCAAGATTAACACAGAATAACTCAAAGTTTGATTAAATTTATTAGTAAGGGAAAGTTTCTAGAACAGTCTCAAAGATTGTTAATGGTCGTATACTTGCAACCACCTTGACATGATCAAATTTGGCACAAAGAGAGATATACAAGATTCTCTAAAAGGCTTCTCAAAATTTATGGTCTCTGTCAAGATTTTTCTGCTTAGAGAAAGTCAGTCCTATCTTTCTAAAAAATCCCAACTTCTAACCTTCCAACCATTTCCATGATGAATTTGTGCCCTCTATAGCATTTCCAACAAAGCACCTTCCTCCCAAAAGACAAAAACTTTAAATGCACTAGTGCTTGCCATGATTATTTCGTGATTCACATAATCAAATCTGTAAAAGTCTCCAGGTGCTTGAGGGAAAATCTCTTCGATTTATTCCCGCATTCAACTCCTTTCTCAAGAAAAACATGCCTCCATGCATTCACCAACCACTTCCGCCCCATATCAATCAAATTCGGCCCCCTGTGTGCTCAGGAGAAGAAAAATGGAAAAGTAGATCAGGCCTGAGAGTCAAATTGTTTTAATGCTGAAAGATGCCTCTAGATCTCCCCCACCAAACTATAGATATTAACATTAACTCCCTCCTCTGTTTGCCATGTAGAAAATAGAAAAAAAATCAGGAAGACTCGCACTCCCAGGAGTTTTACAGAGAAAATGGAGGGAAAATCATATTTACAAACTTAGCAGCCATTGATCTTTGATTTAAATGTGGGTCATCCACTTGGAAGATGCAAAAATAGGCTCGGGGGCTTCCTTTGACCTTTTTTGACCCGTTTGAAAAAATAAAAATAAAATGCATTTTGCCCCGCACCTCCGCTTCTAAAAATGGGGCTTACACGTGTCTTGAGGTGCGCCCCAAAAGAAATGCGGAGAAATTCTACCATTTGAATCTCTTTTGGAAAAAAAGAAAATTTTCCATGTTTTCCCCCGCAGCTTCGTCCTTCTGAAATACTTTTGACACGTGTCCCAATGTGGGTCCTAGCGGAACCCCGGGTCCTTTTATGCCTTTAACACCTTTTCCCTCAAAGGAAAATATTTTCACTTTTCCTTCGAAAGCCTGCATCTCTGCCATTGACCGGGGCAAAACATTGACTATTTCCTATCAGGCTCGCAGGCCATTTTTGCTATTTTAACCTTTATGAAGCAAAGACGTGGAAAGTTTGAATTTCCTCCAATGGTCCACCTCCCTGCCTCCTTTGACTTTGGAAATGGCCATGTGTCACCACGGCGCACCATGAGGCGGTGCCAAAAATTTGATATCTTGAATGAGTGCGGGCTCACCTCATGTACTACTCTGGAAAAATTTGTTTCAAGGCTTGAAGCTTAGCAGAAGGTGCCATGTGTCATGCTCCGAGATAGTCACCTTTTGGCCATTGAAAAGTCTAAGTAAAATGTAAAGTGAGCAGAGGCCTCCACGTGTCAGCCTGGCGCTTCTTTAGAATGAAATTCAAGGGCTGATCCCCAAACATGCGCGGTTCCTCCTCATGTCTCCATGGTGCAACTTCAAGATGGTGCCCAAAGCAAAGACCCTAAATGAGTGCAAGCTCGCCACATGTCCCTATTCCGCCGAATTGCTTCCATTTGCATAAATATTTGTCTAAGTATGGGAAAGTAGCGGAAACCTCCACGTGTCCTTTCAATGCTACTCCAAGGCAAATCCCAAAAGCATATCTTCAAATGAGCGGTGTTCCTCCACATGTCCTGGACTTCCTCAAAACCTTTTGAAATTTGTATAAGTATGGGAAACCCAGCGGAAGTCTCCATGTGTCTCTTTCTTGCCAACCCTCTACATGTCCTCATGGCGCTACTGCAAAGCCAAACCAAAAAGTTGATTCTGAAACAAGCATCGTTCCTCCACGTCGACACATTTTAAAAATGAGGCTTTTCATGGAATTTCTGAAGTATTAAGCTGATCTGCTTCCAAACAAGAGGTGCCACATTCCCCTGTCAACTAAATGATGCAAATTTGACTAGGAGAAATTCTTGTCAAGCCATAAAACATAGAGAAACATCCATTCGAGTCAGGAAATGAGATTTTCTTTAAGGACAAAGAACTTAGACTATTACAAGGCTCAAACACGACCCTTGGGGATACATCAAAAACATTTTTCTTTGAGTATTTAGGGCCAAAATGACAGGGACAATAGATCTTGATTGTGGAAAATGGAGAAAATAGGAAAACATGAGTTTTGAAGGAACAAAGCATGGGAGACCCAAAATCAAGATCTTTTTCAGAGCTTTTTGAAGACACATGATCCTCGACCCAGGAGCAGATTAAAATGGTAACAAAGATCGTCCAAAAACACAATACAGGGAAGGATAGAGTGACAGAGGTCGTTAATCAATAAATCTTCAAGGGCACAAATGGGGCGAGACAATTTTGAACACCAATAGGTTGCATCTCATCAGAAATGATTAGAGTGATCATAATCAAAGATTTTACATCAGCCTTTTCATACTTAATTTTCTCATCTACGTAAGCAAGACAAATGACTATGCCAGTAAAAATTTCTTAAAGATCTTCAAACAAGAGAATGGTAAAAATATATGTCTTCTAGGTGGCTTAATTAGGCCCTTTTAAGAGCTTGGCATTAGACACCAATATTTTAGGAGTAGACATGACGCTAGAAAATAAATTTTATTATTATGTTAAAAAATACAAATACTTACCGATGAAGAAGAAAATGAAGGGCCGATTAGTATGCTCATCCAGTGAGACAAAGACACTTGTGTCGGCATTCTTTTCACGTTCATCATATACCTCGCAACCTTCATCTAGCTTCACATGTATCTTATTAGATTTGCAATGTATGTTAAAATAATGTTAGTCTAGCAGTCCCTGACGCAATATCTCCTCAAATTTTATGTTTTGGATTTTGTGGATACTTTCGAGCAATGTAAAATATAAGCTATGTGTTGGCCTACACCCTCCTCCCACAAGTTTTGGTTCGTTCGCTCATGTCATAACTTTATGAATATTTAAACCATCTACTTTCACGTCCTACTCAAAACACGGCATAATATTTTGTCGCTTATGAATTTTTTTATCACAATCCTCTCATTAGTTCATTTTCCAACCAAATCAAATACAAGATCGTTCTATATGTTATTCCATACAAGGTAAGAGACAAAACACTAGAAATGATTAAACATAAAAATAGGTTGCATTTCTTAGGAAACCAAATATTATGTAGAAATGATTATTTTAGTTATTATTTTTTTCATACGTGTAGAACTATCTCATATATTTCACTATATTATTTTACATTGGAACCAATGCTACTTGAAAATTATTAGAGATGGATGTAGGAGCAATTCTACGTTGATGTTGCATCATATTTTTTTAAGTATGTTAGGTTAAAAGAATGATATGGCAAGGGACACGGTATATTTATGTATTTTTTGAAGGAGATAAGATCATTACCCATAGATTTCCATAATATTTTTAACCAGGGATAATTTTAGTGGCGAATATTCGTAATATGGCGAAAATTTCATTTTAGGAAAATTTGAAAAGGCGAATTATTCGGAGTGGGTTGGTGTCCTGTTCGCCTAAAATATATAGTATATTTTTTTGGGGGGGTCGGCTTCACCTTCATTTGAAAACATCTCCTATAAAAACCTAGCTGATTCGTCGGGTAGTATACCTCAAGTAGCTTAACAAATTACCAATACTGTGAAATTTTAACACGCATACCCTTAAGCACCAGAGATTCAGATTATTGCTAGCTTGTGATTGTTGACGCACAACAAGGGCATTGTTGATGCATGATAATAGCTGTACTGACGCGTGACAGAGGAAGTGTTGACGTGTGACTTGGGCAAAGAAGTTGACGCGCGACAGAGGAAGTGTTGACGCGCGACAGAGGAAGTGTTGACACACGACTTGGGCAGTGTTGATGGGTGACAGTATATTCAGACAGTGGACACGTGACAGGAAATGGGTTGTTGACGCGCGACAAGTGTAGAGTTGACACATGAAAAAGACCTCAGAAAGGGGACGTGTGACAAGACCTTAGACACTGGATAGAGTCGCTACTTGGTTCTTTTGCTGATGCAGGACTCTTTTCAGAATAATGGAAGGTGCCAGCTCAAAGAATACGAATAACCTAAAAGTAAGTAAGAAATCTCAAAAATCACTCTTCAAGTATTTTGGAAACTCTGTAGATACAGATATTGTAAATACCAATCATATAGATGCCACCACAAAGAATCAGAATATTGACTATGTGGAAGGTATTATTGAGGTGGACATGCATTCTGCACAGTATCAAAGTCAAACAAATGAAACCTACGATAATATGCCAGATCTTGAAGATATTGTTCCTATTGGGGTGCAACCAGAAGTGCAGCTAGATATCACAAATACAAACACTCAGCAAAATGGAAGATAGAAATCAAAATCAAACTCCGGTCCAAGAAAGAGGAAACCAGGTGATTGTGATATTGCTCAAAATTCTACTCAAAAAAGTAAAGCATTGAAAACGAACAAGAATATGTGGACCATTGGCAGGACATACAAGTTTGATTGGGCAGCTAAATTTCCGTTTATTGAACCTGTACAATCATCTAATTCTGAAGAAATCCCATCTGAATGTACATGTACAATATGTATGTGGAAATTGGGAAAGCAACAAAAAATGCAACTGAAGCTGGACACTATAGAAAAACATTGTGGAAAACAATATTTAACTGTAACGGGGGCGGATGGCCAGAAAATCAAAACACATAGGTGGAAAACTGAAAAAGAATGCATGCATGTTAGATACATAGCAGAATATGAGGAAGAGAAGAAAAAACACAGACATTTGTTGGAAAAGGGAGGAACGATCACATCACATATTGGTAAGATGAAAGAAACAGATCTACATGCAAAATTCATACAATTCTCTACTCTTTTTCAAATACTAAACAAAGGAAGAGTGATTTCGGATTTCCTTGATTTCAAAGCTTTGTATCAATTTAATGGGATGCTGAATGTACCTCAGTCTCATTAGTCTGAAAGTAGTGGATGGGAAATGGTAAAATGCCTCTATATGATAGAGAAGGAAGATTTGAAAGAGAATGTAAAAAAAGAAAACTTTATCTCTCTTTCAATTGATGAAGTGACAGCAGTCGAAAACACCTCATGGGTATGTATCCACATCTATAAGTTAGAAAATCATATAAGGACACCTCATCTGTTGGGTGTTATGAAAATTGTTGAAAACTGAAATGCCGAAAACCTATATAAAATAGTTGTTTCTCATTTGAAAGATGTTGCTAGAATGACTGATTATGAAATTGCTACGAAGTTGGTATGCGTTGGAGCAGATGGTGCATCTGTCATGTAGGGTCACCGAACAGGGCTCTGTGTTAGATTACAAACAACAGTGGCCCCATACATGCTACCAATTCACTGTATGGCTCACAGAATGAATTTAGCGTATAAAATGGTAAGCAACCACGAAAATGTTGCTAAATTAGAAGACCTTATAAGAGAACTTCATGCCTATATGTCAAGCAGCGCAAAGCGTTTTTTAGAGTTCAAAAAATTTGCAATTGGAATTACAGATGGCAAAAAATTTTTGAAGGATATGGAGACTAGATGGATCTCTTTGTATGAACCTGCATGCAGAGTTCGTGAGGAGTATCCTTCATTAGTTGGTTTCATGCACAAATACCGTCATGAAGTTAATAGGGCAAGGGACTTGTTGTTTCATTTAACTGATTTGGAGATATTGCTTACATTGGTTGGTATTCTTCCAATGTTAAAGGAGATAAATACACTGATGAAGCATGCACGGGGTAGATTAATCTATATTGTTGATTTTATATGGATGAGAAAAATGGTATGTCAAAGTCTTGATATATTGTATTGTTCCCAGGATAGTTTTGATGCACCTGTTTTTGAAAATTGGAAAGATTTATTAGATCTTAAAAATTCTAACACCTTTTTAAGATTTAATATCCACAATCACCTCTGCATCACTGTTAATGGGAGGGAAATACCAATGCACATTTTGCAAAAATGTCAAGATATTACAGGATCAGAACGAGAAGATGTTCCTATGACACGTAATTTGTTTGAATCTGTTATAGTTGAAACAAGAATAAAGCTTAAAAAAATTTCAGAAACCTTGTCATCAGAAATTAGGGAACGTTTCTGTAAAGATAAAATTCTGGAAGCCATGGGTGTGATGAATCCTAATTTTTGGAATATTGAAGGTGGTCATGCAAACTTTATCAGAAAGCATTTCCATAAATCAATGGGTACGATAATGGAGCAATTTACAAAGACGTCAGAGCTCAAGGGTATGGAAATCAAAGGTATACTGAATGCCGATTTATTAAAGTTTCAGTCAACAAATTTTGCAACAACAATGAGGAACCAATATAAGAATTTAGATCAACCTTCTGAAAGTGGTGCTATTACAAGGCTGTGGCAAGGAATCTATCAAAGTTCTATCTTACAAGAAGATATCAGTGAATATTTCAAATTATATGAGTTATGCCAAACAATGATTTTGGGGTCTGTGGAGGATGAAAAGGTTTTCAGTGCATTGTCATTTATAAAATCAAAACTGAGAAATAGGTTGGATAAAAATCTGAAAAGTTGCATGAGGTGTTATGTTTCTCGATACTCCATCGAAACATTTCCATTCGACAGAGCAATTGTGCACTAGAATTCCCTTTGCGAAAGAAGAGGTGTGAATAATACAGCTACAAGTACAAATATTCCCAACCTTGGGAGTGTAATTGGCTCTTCGTCACATTCTACAGAAGACAACATCGAGTTTGATGAAGCTGTTGATAATGGATTGTTTCAACTTTAAATAGGTATCTTCTTTATCTATCTTTTATCTTTATCATTAAAGATGTTACAGGTCTATATACTAAAAATGTTAGGCAATTCACCCATCTATCTACTAATCCATTTCTCATGTTAGGTTTTTTTAAAACACAAATCTAGCTCATTACCAGTGGTAGTGATGATTTCAACTTTAAGCAGGTATCTTTTTCCCCTTAATCTTATTGTTTGTTACTATTCATTTTTTTCAGCTCTGGTTATCATTAAAGATGTTACAGGGTAACAGGTCTATGTATTTACATTTATTTAAATACAATCTTTTTATTTTTTGAAAACGTGGGTTGACATCCGTCCGAGGAAGCTGTTTACTTCTCGGGACTGACAATGTCAGGCAAATCACCCATCTACCTACTAATACATTTTTTGTGTTGAATTTTTTTAAGACAAAGATCTAGCACATTAATGGTGATGATTTCAATTTTAAATCGGTATCTTTTTCAACATAATCTTATTGTTTGTTACTTTACATTTTTTTAGCTCTTGTTATCATTAAAGATGTTACAGGTCTAATTCTATATATTTACATTTATTTAAAGATATTGTTGGTCTATATATTTAAAGATGTTGCTGGCACTTCTCAGGACTGACAATGTCAGAAAACTCACCCCTCTATCTACAATGTCAGGAAAAACAAACCCTGTCATATACGTAAGATTTCACAGCAATCTAATACGCTTACCCTTGATGATTTCATAGCAATCTAATATGCAAGAGGTAAGCTAAACCCTATCATATTTGCAATTATGTTTAATTTCTTACCAGTGATGATTCTTTCTTGATTTCTTAGAATTATATATATCATATCATAAAATTCCTCATCATCCATATATATCATATCATCACCATATCATTATCATATCTTGAGTCCTGACACTACAATTATTATTAACACAATTCTATTCGTTCTAATATCATCTATATCCATTCTAATCATTAATGTCAACTATATCCATTATAACACATTCCATTTATTTATCATCTTTATCCATTCTAATGACATTATGATCATATCGTTACAAGTATAGAGAATAATTATCTTAAAACAAGTTCAAAAGTCTAGAGAAGAAGAATTACTGTGCTTGATGATAAATCTACATCCACATTAAACTGATCATCGTCCATATATATCATATCATTATCGTCATTTATCGTCTTTCATCATCATCTATCATTAATTATCAATTATCATCATTCATCATCTACGTCCACATATAATTCATGACAATGCAAGTAAACAAGAAACATACATATAATTCATGATAATCACCATCTAATGCAGTTAAAATTAAATATTGTATATAAATCCATATAATTAAATTCAAATACCATAGTGCATACTCAATTGTAGAAGTTTTCAAATTCAATATTTAAAGTTTCCTCAATAATAAAAGTTTCTAGTTTTCAAAACCCTCTTTTTCTTTATCCAATTCTACTCCTCTGCTCTCTTCCCCAATGGCTTCTTCCACTGTGGCTGTACCTCTTTCCCCAACACCAGAAATAACCCCTGAACTTATAAGATCTTTTGTAGCACTGTCTAGATTTTTTAAAATTCTTTCTTCTTGATTTGTCGCATCTCCATGCGACAACAAATTTGGATCAGTAGCAGTGTATAAACTATTCTGTTGCCAATAATTTTCATAACAACTAATAATCTCATTGATAAGTACCTTAGCCCTTCTCTCCCATTCTATAAGCCGATTGATATGAGGAAGAATAAACTCACTGAAGAATAAGCTGATTGAAAAGGTGGAAACTATTAACTTGTTAGTGTTGAAATGAATATCATTTTAATTTAGATTTCATTTCACCTTGCTCCCTTGGCCTAACTACCTCAAATTGTCTCAGCTAGTTTTTTCTAGCCTCTATCTTCTTCCTACTGAAGGCCAACTCAATTGCATCTCCATCTTTCTCATCAACCCACACAAAATATTTTTTTTGCTTGTCCAGATCTATGAAATACTCATTGCCCTCTTTAGAAGTACTTGTGCCCAAACCCTGTATGGTCCAAGCAACAAGTGATACCTAATCAGCAAGTGAACAAAACCAGAACTTAAAAACATATAAAGAGAAAAAAAACTAGTATTACTTTGTAGTACTTTATGGTCGAGCCTATTATCGATCCACTCAATGATTCTCTCCAAGCTTCATACTCAGGAATGGTGTAAAAAGATAACACATTTCCATTTTTGTGAGTTTCCTACATCAACATGTGCCAAAATTAGACATGGAGATACATAACCTCTAGAGGCTTAAAAACAAATATAAAGAGTCTCAATACACTCAACCAAATACAGGGGGAACATTTACCCTGATAATAGGAGTATGAAATTGATCAAAAATCCTTTGATGTGGGAACCATCATGGTCCTTTAAGAGACAAAGGACAAGTCAAAAAGGATCTCACTAGAAAGGATGTGTCAGAATTAAGCAGAAACTAAATAGCGCTAGACAAAGATCATGTACCTAGTCTGTCATTATCATCAGATGGCCATATCTTAAAGATTTAATGTTGTCATATATTTTATCTTCCTGTAGACAAAGGATTTTATCTTTATTCTCCATTTTTTGGTGAGTGGTATCTTCCCTAACATTGAGCAGCTTACCTTTGAGAGGAAACACGCCATAATAATCTTGACCAACAACAAATATTCCTGCCACTTGATAGGATAAAGATAACTAAAATAACAAAAAATAAAATTGGAAAGTGATGTCGAAACATGTCACAATACTACCAAATTTAGTATGCACATTTCCCTGATTCAAGCACAAAAACTTACAGCGAGAGCCTTGGCTGAGTCAGCCTCCGTTAATATTAAAGTACATTGATCAGAATTCTTCCCCCCTGCTTGATTTGCATCATCAAGTTTGGGAACATCAATTAACTTCCCCTTCTTGGTTCCATCAGTTTTCTTAAGATCCTTTTTTTGTTTAAACTCTGCCCACACCAGTATACTTTCAAGTACACACTTTTCCACTGCACTCATTAGGTCAAACAAAGTTACAAATCTCATCTTAGACCCTAGCATTACAAAAATTACATGTACTCAGAAATGCTACATCTTAGACACCACGCCTAGATTTATCGACATGGGCTACAAATGCGAAACAGTGAAAATTACTATAAATTTATAACAACAAATTGTATCAAATAAAAAATAGGATAAAAAATATGAATTAAAACGAATTATACTTACAATCAACATGGAAACCGAATGTTGGTTCGAGAAATTTCTTGTCTTCTTCCACAAGTGTTGCCTTGGTTGTAACAATTGGTAACTTTTTGAATGGAAGGCCCATAAACTGATGGATGTCATTTGATTTGATACTGAATTGGAACATTCGGCCATCGTTCAAAGTCATATAAAAAATGCCATACTCTGAATTGTAGGATGATAGAAGGTAATTCAAAATATCCGGATCTGTTTTGAAATGGGGCATATTAATAGTATGGATGTGAGGGCATAAGGGATTCCTGTAGTTGATCTGGGAAATCGATTGAATTGGATTCTCTAGATTTTTTTGCTGAACTTGCAGTTGGAAGCATGTGAAGTCGACATTATAGTTGTACTTTCATCTTTGACAACGAATGAGACCTGCAAAAATTCAAGAGTGGGAAGGTGAAAAAGAGAAAATGACTGGTTGAAGAGTATTTATAGGCTAAATCAGGCGTCAATGGCTTCAATTGAAGCATGTCAAAGGTATTACCTAACGCACGACAATAGTCCTAGCTGTCATGCGTCAATAGAATCTAGTGACGTGCGTCCATAGGAGCCAGTGACGTGTGTCAATAGGATCCAGTGATGCATGACAATAGTCCTGGCTGTCGCGTGTCAATATGATCTAGTGACGCATGTCAATAGGAGCCAGTGATGCTCGTCAATAGGAGCCAGTGACATGCGTCAGTAGGAGCCAGTGACGCGCGTCACTGGCTCCTATTGACTATTGACGCGCGACAGCTAGGACTGTTGTTGCACGTCAGGAAAAACCTTTGGCGCACATCAATTGAATCTGGTGACGTGCGTCAGTCAAGACCATTGACGTTAAATTGACACGTGTCAGGAGTGATTATTGACGTCTTGTTGTTGCACGTCACATTCTACAGAAGATAACGTCGAGTTTGATGAAGCTATTGACAAGAAAAAAGAAAGTGTCACATTTTGAAGATGTCATCATTGAAAATTTGAATTGAAATATTTGGGATGATTATTAATGTACAATTTACTCTCCAAAATCATACTTAACAACCATAAAACAAACACCCACAAGCATGTATACATGATTAATTAATGAAAGCTTAAAGTAAAGACATAACACAAATCTACCAAGAGTATCATGAGTACCACAATTTTATTAAGATGTTATGGCTTGAATTCTTCATAGTAATAAAAACTCTCTTCCACAAGATTGATCACTAACACTAGCTCTCCATACTAATGGGTGAATTATCCAAATACTAAAATACAACTAATATTACAAGTGCACCTTAATTATATACAATAGTGTATGGTTATTTAAATACACTGACATTCCCCCTTAATATGTACTTTAATAAAGGGAATGAATGAGGAACACTAAACTATCCCACCTTAATGAAAATTACCTTCACTCCCAAAAGTTTCCTAAGATGAAAAAATTGATCCTCAAGCAAGGGATTTATGAAGTTATCTAAAACCAAATTTTTGTTCGAAAAAATTTAAGGTTGAGAGTCTTGTGATAGATTAACTACCACAAATGATGCATTTTTATATCAATGTTTTTTAATGTGTTGGTGCTCCATCATATTGTAATAGATGTGGATGACCCTCTAATTCACACATTACCTTAGTCAACTTATATTTGATTGATCAAGAATCACTTTTCATAAGTCACCATATACATGAGTTATCTAATTTTGATTATATCTATCTTCTTACCCTTATCACA
Organism: Taxus chinensis; assembly: GCA_019776745.2. NCBI lineage: Eukaryota > Viridiplantae > Streptophyta > Pinopsida > Cupressales > Taxaceae > Taxus > Taxus chinensis. The sequence goes on along the minus strand of CM034150.1, from coordinate 761,020,104 downwards.
TATCTCTATCCCTTAATTAAATACAAGCCAAGAAATGTTACCAAGTTTTGAGGATAAAATTAGGGCTCCATCTTCATTTACACTTTTCTAACCTCTACTCTTCCATGACACTTGGAGAACTACAAGTAGTTTAATCCTATTTTGGTGTATTTGGTGCATAATTTCTAGCACTCATAGGAATCGAAGGGGGAATGATGAGGTAAATCTAATGTATATAACTAGAAACACTTTTTTAGGGTAATAGTTCTAAAATACAAAGAGATGATATTTATAGTTGTAGAAGAGTCATTGAAAATATTCACACACATATCCGAGATCTATAAACACGTGTGAAGTATGTGTTAGATATAGATTAGATATCTTAGTATCAAAGGACACATTCAGTAGCCCTATGACACATTCATCAAGAAAACTTGTTCTAAAATAGATGAACATTTCCTCTGATTTTAGGATCCCAAATCTCAAAGGAAAATTTATGACACTCTGCACAACATCCTTATCCAGTTTCAAATCACCATTATACCCCTACATCTGGTAGAACGGTGAATTATTTTTAACCCTAATCCTAATTTAAGCTATATACTTTTTGGAATTAGTGTTGATATAATATTATATCCTTACACAATTTAGGACTTTTGTTTCTATATTTGATGTTTTCAATAATATTATATACACATATTGCAATATCATAATTGAATTACCTCTTAATGTTGACATTACAAAAAGATAGGAACATTGAAATTACTATTCATCTTATTGTTTGTTACTATTCATTTTTTTCAGCTCTGGTTATCATTAAAAATGTTACAGGTCTATGTATTTACATTTAGTTAAATACAATCTTTTTATTTTTTGAAAACGTGGGTTAACATCCGTCTGAGGAAGCTGTTACTTCTCGGGACTGACAATGTCAGGCAAACTCACTCATCTATCTACTAATCCATTTTTTGTGTTGAATTTTTTTAAGTCAAATATCTAGCACATTACCGGTGATGATTTCAATTTTAAATAGGTATCTTCTTCAACATAATCTTATTGTTTGTTACTTTACATTTTTTCAGCTCTTGTTATCATTAAAGATGTTACAGGTCTAATTCTATATATTTACATTTATTTAAAGATATTGTTGGTCTATATATTTAAAGATGTTGCTGGCACTTCTCAGGACTGGCAATGTCAGGCAACTCACCCCTCCATCTACAATCTCAGGTAAAACAAACCCTATCATATACACAAGATTTCAAAGAAATCTAATACGCTTACCCTTGATGATTTCACAACAATCTAATAAGCAAGAGGTAAGCTAAACCCTGTCATATTTGCAATTATGTTTAATTTCTTGCCAGTGATGATTCTTTCTTGATTTCTTAGAATTATATTTAATTTATTTTTTATATGTGCAAAATCCTTTGATATATTTTTTTAACTATGGGATAAACAATACATTATACAATTTTAAATATAAGTCCACATAAAATTCCTCATCATCCATATATATCATATCATCACCATATCATTATCATATCCTGACTCCTGACACTACAATTATTATTAACACAATTATTTATCTAATTTAAATTTATTAAAACAATTCAATTTTTTAAAAATAATTCATAATCATATCATTACAATTCTATTCGTTCTAATGTCATCTATATCCATTATAACACATTCCATTTATTCATCATCTATATCCATTCTAGAGAAGAAGAGAGAAGAAGAATTACTGTGCTTGATGATAAATCTACGTCCACATTAAATTGATCATCGTCCATATATATCATATCATTATCGTCATTCATCGTCTTTCAGCATCATCTATCACTAATTATCAATTATCATCATTCATCATCTACGTCCACATACAATTCATGACAATGCAAGCAAACAAGAAACATACATATAATTCATGATAATCACCATCTAATGCAATTAAAATTAAATATTGTATATAAATACATATAATTAAATTCAAATACCATAGTACATACTCAATAGTAGAAGTTTTCAAATTCAATATTTAAAGTTTCCTCAATAATAAAAGTTTCTAGTTTTCAAAACCCTCTTTTTCTTTATCCAATTCTACTCCTCTGCTCTCTTCCCCAATGTCTTCTTCCACTGTGGTTGTACCTCTTTCCCCAACACCAGAAATAACCCCTGAACTTATAAGATCTTCTACAGCACTATCCATATTTTTAAAAATTCTTTCTTCTTGATTTTTCGCATCTCCCTGCGATAACAAATTTGGATCAGCTGCTGCTTTAGCTTTGAATAATATGTCAGGGTCGAAACCATGCTCTTTAATTATCCGCTTTAGTGTATTGTTTTGTTTTTTAACCAAAACAATATTTTTCTTCAAATTTTTTGTTGCGGATAAGCTGTTCTTTGCTGTTTCCAAGTGAACTTGCAAAACCTTCGCCTGACTCTTCAAATTTTCATATTTCAACTGCACAAAAAGAGTAATGTCAATTCAAAATATTACTAAAAAATGAAAATTTCAAATTAACAAGAATGATTGTTTGAATGTAATAGTACTTACAACCGCTCTATCTCTTTCGGCATTTGCGATTGCTACCAAATCCTTGTCCTTGGACCATTTGTTAAAATATGCCTAGGCCTCGGCACTAATATTTTCCAATTTGTTTAATGCCTTATCTAAAATGTCGTCTTTATAGTTGTTTGTTATACTTAACAGTCCCACTTCTTACTTGGGTAAGTAAGGAATCCATCTTCGCAGGTTGATTCTGGACTACAGCGTATAAACTATCTGATTGCCAATAATTTTCATAACGACTAATAATCTCATTGATAAGAACTTTAGCCCTTCTCTCCCACTCTATAAGTTGTTTCATATGAGGAAGAATAAACTCACTGATATGGGATTGAAAATAATAACCAATTAAGTTCTCCAAAGGAAAAGGTGGCAATTGTTCACTATCTGAATCTGATGAAGGTGATCTTGCTGGAGAAGTATGGGGGCTTTCACCAAGATCATCATCAACTGCTACGTGTTTCTGCCTTTGGGTGGGCTGATCCTCTTTGTGAAAAAATTAATCAAGATTTAGATAAATAAATTTAAATAGAAATGTAATTCAAAATTGTAAAGCATATTTAAATTGAAATTTGAAGTATATTTGTTGGCCTTGAATCATCTCGCGGGTATCGAAAAAACTAGTTGGGTCATTGCTATCAATGCCCAAATAATCTTCATCTAAATTTATATTGTTCAAAACAGATATGCCCGTTGCACTGGGCAAGCCACCAAGTGAGAGAGTTGGAATTCGAAAGGAGGAGGAAAGGTTTAGTGTCCCACTAGGGGCCGAAGCAAAAGGCGTGCGTTTACCAATGTTCTTTTTCACTGTTCCTCTTGTTGGCATTTTAAAAATTATTGGTTGAGTGGGAGTCGGTGCCGCAATTTGAATAGGACTGACATGTGCTGAAAAGTACAAGAAAAAAATGAAAAAATAGGAAAACAATTCATGAAGTCAAAATTTTCAAAATTAAACGTACTATCGAAGAGTTGTACCTTGTTGTCGAGGTGTTGTTTTTCTCTGTGCTATGGGTGGCCTTGTAGGAGTTATACTCGGTGTCTGTTCAGAAGATATGAATGCATGTGACTGTATGGAGTGAGTTGGGGAAGAAGGTTGAGTTTGTGAAACAGGTGTATGTTCCAAAGTCCCTGCAATTCATCAATATTAAATGTTGTCAATTCATTTGGTTAAAATTTAAATTGAAAAATAAATATGCAACTTTGGAATTTGTAAATAATATATGAGAAGGTATTACTTCTCTAGCATTTAACGAGTTCTAACTGTTGAGGGTTTGGAGAGGAGTGAGCTTCCATTTCAGATTGGGAGTCCCCCGAAGCCTCGGTGTTTTGTTGGCCTCTTCCTCTCGATAATGCCTTTTTTCGGGGAAGGGCTTCAAGATATTTTTTCTGTAAAAAATTAACATTTAAGTGTTAATAACTACGCAGTGTAATGTCAAAAATTGAAATACAAACTAAATAATTTATACCTGTTGTTCTTCAAATGGAATTGACAACTTCATCAACTCCTCATCATTGCAAGTAGGAATTTTTTTATCTCTTAAATTTAAAAGTGCCTCATAATAAAGGCCAAGGAGATAGTTTGTTGAATAAATGATAGGTTTTTTAGAAATTTTTGAATTTGTTAGTTCAGTTCTTATTTTTTTGGATAGATATGTGCACCAATCGAATTTTTGTTTTGAGATAGTGGCAACAATGTATGCAATGGCCCAATTTGGTATATCCGTTTGGCGACCCTGAAAAACAAATCTGGATTGAAAAAATGAAATAAGTGCAGCAAGAAAGTGGTGTGCAATTGATTGTGTATCCACACCACACCTGGATTTATTGACATGGGCTGCAAATGTGAAAGAGTGAAAATTACTATAAATTTATAACAGCAAATTGTATCAGAATAAAAAATAGAATAAAAAATATGAATTAAAACGAATTATACTTATAATCAACATGGAAACCAAACTTTGATTCGAGTAATTTCTTGTCTTCTTCCACGAGTGTTGCCTTGGTTGTAAAAAATGGTAAATTTCTGAACGGAAGGCCCGTAAACTAATGGATTTCATTTTCTTTGATACTAAATTGGAACATTTGGCCATCGTTCAGAGTCACATAAAAAATGTCGTCCTCTGAATTTTAGGATGACAGAAGGTAATTCAAAATATCCAGATCTGTTTTGAAATGGGTCATATTAACGACCCCTGAAAATTCACACGCATCCATCAAATATTTATATTCTGAAGATAGCTTTAAAACAGTATGGATGTGAGGGCATAAGGGATTCCTGTAGTTGATCTTGGAAATCGATTGAATTGGATTCTCTTGATTTTTTTGCTGAACTTGCAATTGGGAAGCATCTAAAGTCGACATTATAGTTGTACTTGCGTCTTTGAAAATGATTAAGACCTGTAAAAATTCAAGAGCGGGAGGGAAAAATGAGAAAATGACCGGCTGAAGGGTATTTATAGGCTAAATAGGGCGTCAATGGCTCCAGTTGACGCGCGTCAATGGCTTCTATTGACGCATGTCAATGGCTTCTATTGTCATGCGTCAATGGCTTCTATTATCGCGCGTCAATGGCTTTTTAATGTCGCGCGTTAATAGAAGCCATCGATGCATGTCAATAGAATCCATCGACGCGTGTCAATAGAAGCCATCGACACATGTCAATAGAAACCATCGACGCGCGTCAATAGAAGCCATCGACGCGCGTCAATAGAAGCCAATGACGCATGTCAGGAGTGATCATTGACGTCTTGTTGTCGCACGTCAATGATGGAGCCATGAAAAAAATAGGTGAAATTTTTGTTTTGGAATACTGTCAAATTCACCTTTCGCTGAAACTGGTTCCAAGGATATTCACCAGGTATTTTCCACCTACAATTTTATAGAGGTGTCTTAAAATGAACCCTGTTTTTAACTCATCTAGTTCAATTTTAAAGGTACTATGGATGAGAGACTTCATTTTAGGTGTTTCCTAAGTGGACATGGAATAAAATGGTTTATTTATAGGAATAAAGGCATAGGGGCCTTAGGGCTGGCTTCCCCTCATTCATGAATTTATTTTGGAAATACTTATCCTCATATAGACTATATCAGTTTTAAAATGTCAAAGTTCATTTCTTTGACATAATAGTGAAATATTTTAATTATTATAGGATGTTATTTTAGCAAAAAAAATATAACCTTTTTTTCTTGGAAGTGGTTGCATAAGTTCTCATGAATTTTATCTCAATTATGTATGGAATCAGGATGAAATCCTCTATAGCAACCAAAAGGGTTTCCTTTAAAAGAGGACAATATAATCCTAATAAATGATACTAATACTATATTAAATGTGTTACATAGGGGTGAGGGTAGTCTCACCACTAAAACATACAATATGTTTGTGATATGAGAAAAGAATTTCATAACGTGAATTTAGGGTTGTGGATTATCTTTTGTAAAAACTAACCAAATTTTGTTATTTGTAATGGGGTATTATGGATAATGGATGTAAATATCGTAGAAAGGTTTGGGAAGATTTATTTGTTGGAGGATTTGGTTGATTTATTAGATGATAGGTTATTGCCTTATGAATAGGTCAATTTATTCTTGTTGGTTAAAATTGTATGAAAACTATATTCCTTGTTGAGTTCTCCTTATCATCTACATATTTTTTCATTTACAATCATAAAGGATTGATACATCAAAATATATCATGTTGGTGTTTTCAGGTGCTTGAAATCACTCAAATATTAGATATCTGAGAAGAAACTATAAATTAGTGGAAAATTAGTAATTCATTCATTTGAAATGATACTTAATTACTTTTTAAGAAAGAAAGGTCCCACAAATAATGTGATCAAATTGTTGTCTACTAAATATATATGCATCCAAGAACACCAAAATAGAAATTTGCTGCGGCATAAGTAAAAAAATTAAATATATTCTAATATGTTATACGTTGAATCATGTGACATATATATAGACACACACACACACACACACACACACACCACTATACTAATCCTACATAAAAATATGCAAAGGAGAAAAGTGATTTGGAGAAAGATGAAATAAAAAATGGTAATCCACCGTATTAGTTAGGGATGAATATCCCTTATTATTTCTAAAATAAAGTGAATCAAATACCGTACAAATATAGGTAACATATACTATATTCAAATAACAAGTAAAAAAAAGAGTCTAAGGTTAAATACGAGCCGCTATCTATGTTATATTAGTGTCTAGATTTTTCAAATTCAATAATAGTCACTAGAGATGCAATAAGAGAATCATATAAGTCAAAAATATAATTCAATAAGCTTGAAAATATTTGTCTCTCAAAAGAGTAAAGTAACCTTACATTCTAAGAGGGTAGGACCCTTTATAATGAATTGGCTTTCTCAATCATGGCAGTAGATTGGAAAGAAAGAGAAAAAAGGGTTAACTTATATGATTTGAATTCTTACAACTATCCCAAATGCATTTTTTGACCATAAATCACACAAATACTATTCTCAATTATAAATTCAATGATAAAATAATTCTATAATTCCAATCTTGAAAAAAATCGGTAGCTCATTGATGAATAATATATCTACATTATTAAGGTGTTGGTCACAACATATGAACTCAACGAGCAATAAATATTCGTCAGAATTAAATTTAATGAGAAAAAAAGGAAATTAGATTTGATTGAAAAATTTAATTTAAACATGGAAAATCAAAGCTCAAAATCTATGAAATTTAAAAGAAATCCTTGAAATATTTTTTAAAACAAAAATTTTTGGATTCGGTACCGTGGATTGAATGATATGGCCAGCAAACGTAAATATGACCAAACTATTGGAGATATGTAATCTACACCACCACATTAGTGTTAATTTCTGACAGTTGAAAATTATCTGACAAATCAGATTTTGATAAAAGGAAAAAGATATGCATTGAAGGAATGTGCAGAATTGTTTATGACATTCTCCCCAAATCTAAAAATGTATTTAATGTTTTTGTGTAGGTGATTCTAACTCTAACATGTAGATGTAATTGAATTAATTTCAGATTTTTTATATTTGTTTTTACTCTGGCATTTTGCAAGGTAATAGGAGAAAATAGAAAAGAAGAAAAAATGTGTGTTTTGTAGAAAATAAGAGAAAGAACAAAGCAATGAAGCTCTGTCAAAATTTTATCTCTACACATATGCTAATTTTTATTTTTGTTTCGATATGTGCATTTTGTGATTTGTTTCCACCATTGCTAGGTGTTTATTTTGTGAATTTTAGTGCCGCAGTTTGCATTTTTCAGTTTGTTCATATTTTTGTTTTACAGCTCTCATTCCGTAACTTGTCCCTTCATAAGGTATCATATTAGGTCATTTTAATAATCAATTTTAATTTATTTTTCTTCAAGATCTGTGTAGATGTTATCGACATCCATTAATGGCGTCTACATATAAAGCAACTTTGTCTAGTTTGTAAACACACCAATTTAATGGAAAAAATTATGAATATTTGTCTTTGACCATGAAATCTGTTTTTACATCCTTGAATGTTTCAGATATTTTTTAAAATGGGTATCGAGAACCCTAGAATGCAGAAACATACAACAGTTTGACACAGGCAGAAAAAATATATTTTGAAAGAAGAAAGGAAGAAGGATGGAAAAGCCCTCTTTTACATTCATCAAGCAATGCATGATAATATTCTTCCCAGAGTTGCAACAAAAAACTAAGAAAAATAAGCATGGGAGAATCTTCAAGTGGCATACCAAGGCTAGGATAAATTTAAGGCAACAAAAATCCAGTTGTTTAGAAAATATTTTGACAATCTAAGTATGAAATATTTAGATTTAGTAGAATCTTATTTTACACATGTATTTGGGCTTGTGAATGAATTAAAATCACATGGGAAAACTATCAAAGATCAGAGGATAGTTGAAAAAATCCTTATAGTTAAATTACCTTGTAAGTTTGATCCTTTTGTTATTGCTATAGATGAAAATAAATATTTGAGTTAGATTATAATAGATGAGTTACATGCCTCTTTGATTAACCATGAGTAGAGGCTGAACATATCACATACATGAATAGAAAATTCTTTTTTGTCTCATTATTCTATAAGCCATGGAAGAGGTAGAGGACGTAGATTCACTCCTAGAGGAAGAGGAAGAAATACAGCTAGAAGACACAACAATAGTCCTAGAAATCAAGTTGGAAGAGGACATAACCATGATCACCCGCATGGTCATAATCATTTAACGAGTCATTAAAAATATCACTCACATGTTCAGTGCAATCATTGCAAAAGGTATAGAAATTATGCTTTCTAATGTAAGAAGAAACAATATGATCAAGGAAAACAAAATCATAATTGTCCTGAAGGTTCTACAAAGAATACTATGTTTATTCCATGCATGAAGATTGGTGAAGTGATCTGTACAAAATTGTCGGTTAAATGTAATATGGTTCAAGAAAGTCTGCATGATATTTGGTATTTAGAATCATGTTGCAGCAATCATATGACTAGAAATATTGAGTTATTTTCAAGTTTGGATGAATCAGTAAAGTGTAATGTTACTCTTGGTAATAATGTCATAGGAAATGAGACTTTTGATATTCTAACCAAAAAGAGGGAGTAGAAAGTCATTAATGATGTTTTTTATAATGATGGTTTGAACCATAACTGTTATCCCCGAATCACAGTACCCTATGGTTTGTGCAAGTGTGTGTTCTTGAGCTCATGGTGTGATTGGATAACATGGTTACTATCTCCAAGTTGTGGGACTTGCTACTTGAGATAGACCTCCAGAGAAAGTTATTTCTTACTCCTAAACTACCTACCACAATATACTCTAATGCATGCAAAACTATCTTCCCTAATCTAACTTTCCAAGGGACCAGGGAGAGAGTGTTCATGAAAAAGAATCCTACACTAAATTGGTGATACACCAGAAAAGGAGAGTGAGAATAGTCTTCTGATGTGTGAAAAGTAGGAGCAAAATGCATACTAGAAGGGTTGATAACAATTCTCCATAATCTAGCAACTTCATTCATAAAAATATTTCATACACACACAATGATAATGAATCCCTGCAACAACATAAAATAGACATAATATAGATGCAATAAGATTGAGGGGGCAAGAGGAATTGAAACAAACACAACGGGGAAGATACATCCACCAACTTAAATCTATTGCTTCATAAGTATGCACAATCCAATCTATTACAAGATAAAGGCCTGGATCAACATGCAAGGAGTCCACTAAAAGGGCCTGCAACACATTGGCTTCAAAAACCAATGTTGAAAGAGTTTTTCCTACTCAAAACTATATCCCCTAACAATGATCCCAACATTCCAATTTATCAAAATATGAGAAGAGAGAGACTGAGGGAAAATGAAAATCCCAAAATTTGTCCTTCAACCACTTACAAGAGGTAGTAAATGGAGTGAGATGATGTTATGTTTCTTACAAAACTACCCCCATACTATCCCATAACTTGTAACAGTGAGAAATGTCTGCCCATGCTTCATTGAATGCATCCTAACTACCAAATAATACACTATCCTGAACTTGGCCACGTTTTCAAAAAAAATCTTCATCAAATTCTAGATTTCATAATTATTGTGCATTGAGTTTAAACCATGATTCAAACGGTACCAATTTTTTTTTATTTTGTCAAAAAATGCAAAAGTTATGGCCTTCTAAGTGCAGGAAGCTATTTGGGGTCTGTCAAGAATTTCTACCATTTAACAGGACTATGCATTTGATTTATCAGATTTGGAAATTTTTTTGTGACGTAGAGGATGTTGTGCCCATTCCAGAAAGTCAAATTTCATGCAAATCAGACATCGAGGTAAAAATTTATGGCCGTTTGAAGTTTGGGAGTCAAATTTTGACTTTCTCTTTGCATTGCGAGTATTTTGGCAAAATCAGGATTTCAGGGAACTCGTGTCCCATGCGTACTCAAACCGGTTGGGCCTCCTTTATCAAATTTTTTTTCTTCCCTCTTGGTGTGGAGATTTCAACTTTTTGGTGTCCTGCTTGTCCCAATGTTGACCAGGCTGTGAGAGTCGTTGACCTTCACTTTCGCCACACTGCTTTGCTGATCATATTTTAATCCTTTACAGTTCCTATGTTTACCTGTGTACCAAGTGTCCCATAGACTGCATGGGAGAAAAATATCTGATTTCACCAATTTGAACTACCTGTGGCCATTTCAGTGATGCTCATCCCAAATGTCCCAGTGTCCAACAGACCGTTTGGGACAATTTTTTCTGATTTTTCCGCACAGCAAAGGAATGTGGCCATTTTGGGTTTTTAGGTCCCAACTATCCCACGTGAACTTGTGTGGCTTGGGACAAAAAATTCCAATTTTCTGCACTACACTAAAAGAGGTCATTTTTTTGGATTTTTTTGCAATTTTTTCTAACTCCTTGAATTTTTTCCTTGGATGGGGGGTTAGAAATGAGCCCAAGGGACCTCCAAAACCTGATTTTTTCACCTCCTACCATTTATGCCAACTTAATCCTAAAGAAATTATGCAAGTTATCTTAATTACCTTTAGGGGTGAATTTGGGATAATAATAACTTAATAAGTATTACACAATTATTACATAAAGGATACAAGGTTTCTATGGAAGATAACGAGTGTGTGATTGTAGATAAGGATCCTAACACTAAGTTGATCATAAAATTAAATATGAGCAATAACATAATGTTTCCTTTGAGATTGTAACCATGAAAGAAGGAAAAATATTATTTATTTGTAGCCAAAACAACCACTTAGTTTGCATCCAAGTCCTGTGCCAAGCTAAATAAGCCCTTATTTGACTCTTTTGTTCAAGTAGTTGAGTCCTGAGCTCAAGTAGGTGAGTCTTAAGCTTAAGGAAACAAGTCCCTTGAATCCTAAGCTGATAAAAATCATGTTTTTTATTCGTGTACTCCAGCAAGTGAATCTTGCGCCAAGTTCAATGAGTCCTACACCAAGCTAAATTAGGTCTTTGTTAATGCAAGTGATTCCTGCACTGGGTCCTGTTCTAAGGCAGAGTTCTGTGCTAATGTAGAGTCCTGTCATGAAGGAATACAAAGAGATTTTCAATCAGCTGTGAAGGATGATGCATGTCTTTGGCATCTTAAATTTGGACATTTGAATTTTAGAGATTTGAATTTACTACATGGTTAAAGGTTTACTATTGATTCAAAAACTATAAAGAGTATGTGAAGGGTGTATTTTAAGGAAGAAGCACATAGATTCCTTCCCAATTGGAAAATAAGCAAGATCATATGCACTTGTAAATATATTACACTCAAATTCGTGTGCACCCATGCAAACAACTACTATTGGAGGTTTTTTATATTTTATGACATTCATTGATTACTATACAAGGAAGACTTGGGTTTACTTTTTGAGGCATAAATCCAATGATTTTGGAGTCTTTCAGAAGTTTAAGGATCTTGTGGAGAAGAAGTGTTGTTACTAGATCAAGGTATTGAGAAGTGATAGAGGTGGTCAGTATATTTCTAATGCGTTTTCATTTTTTTGCAAATAATATGGCATTCATAAATAGTTTATAGCTTGCTACACACCTCAACAGAATGATGTAGCTGAAAGGAAACATAGAATCGTCATGGAGATGAAAAGGATTATGTTGAAGGAAAATCATTTGCCTAATGAATATTGGGATGAAGCAGTAGCAAGTGTTTTTTATATTTCAAATAGATGTCAAACTAAAAGTGTAAGGAATATGATTCCTCAAGAAGCATGGAGCAGTAGAAAGCATAGTGTTGCATACTTCAGAGTATTTGGATGCATTGCATATGAACATGTACCTAAAGAGCTGAGAATAAAGTTGGAAAATAGAGGTGAGAAGAGTTTTTTTGTTGGGTATTTAGAAGAGATAAAGGCTTATAAGTTGTCCAATCCAAACACTAGAAAAGTTAAAATCAGCTGTGATGTACAATTTTTTCAGAATGAAGCATTGTATGGAAGTATAGAAAAATTAATAAGTATAGTAGAAGATGATTCACATGAAAATATGGGTGATGAATTGTTAGAACAATGAGGTATTCCTCAAGCAATACCTTCTTCCACTCTCGGTTGTGCACCAAAAGTTGTACCAAAAGCTACGCCGCCATCTACAACAAGGACATCTTCAAGAAATCAGAATTTTTAAGTTGGGAAATAGAGTTCAGCAAGAGCACCAGCCATGATGCATTTCGAAAATAGTCCAAAAAACTCAGTTGATAGAAATAGTTCATTGGATCCAACAGTGGCAAGCTTTTGTAGTGAACAACAAAGAGTTTAAGAGATATTTATGAATCTAATTTTAATGTTGAAACTGCAAATTATTTTTCTATTTTTGTTTTATCATCATAGGTTGTTGAAGTGATTTTTTTTATGAAGTAATAAAATATGAAGCATGGGCGGAAGCCATGGATGAAGAGATTGAATCTATTGAGAAGAATAACACTTGGGAGCTATTGGATCACCTTAAAGGAAAGTATGTCATAAGTGTAAAACGGATTTACAAATAAAAACATGGAATGAATGGTAAATTCCTCAAGCATAAGGTGAGATTGGTTGCAAGAGGTTTCACTCAGCAGCCTGGTATTGATAACAATGAAACATTTTCTTCAGTAGCCCATTTGGATACGGTAAGAACCATTTTGGCCATTGCAGCTGAAAACAAGTGGCCTATTTTTCAAATGGATGTTAAATCAATATTTTTAAATGGTTATCTTGAAGAAGAGGTTTATGTACAATAGCTAAAAGGATATGAAATTTCAGGTCATGAATAAAAGGTGTACAATCTAAAGAAGGCACTCTACAGACTCACGCAAGCTCGTAGAGCATTGTACAACCACATTGATTCTTATCTAATTAAGAATGGCTTCATTAGGTGCATCAACAAGCCTACTTTGTATATAAAAATGGAAAATGGTAAGATGCTAATTGCATGTCTTTATGTTGATGATTTAATTTTTATAGGAGACCTTTGTATAAATTATTTTAAGGAAGCCATGATTAAAGAGTTTTAAATGAATGACTTTGGTCTCATGAAATACTTCTTGGGAATAGAAATTAAGCAATCAGCTAAAAGTATATTAATATCTTAGTCAAAATATGCAAGTGATGTGTTGAAAAGGTTTAATATGCAAAGTTGTAAACCAATGCCTACACTAGTTGTTATAGGGGTGAAATTGAGAAAGGAAGATAGTGGTTCAGGTTTTAATCTTAGATTTTTCAAGAGACTAGTTGGTAGTCTTATGTACTTGATGACCACAAGGCTTGACATTATGTATGGTGTGAGCCTTATTTCAAGCTTCATGGAGTCATAAAAAGACTCTCATTGGAAAGATAGAAAAAAGATACTCATATATTTTTATAGAACAAAGAACTATGGTATTTTGTATTCAGTCATGAATAAGTTCAAGCACATTGGATACACAAACATCAATTGTACTAGCAGCATTGATGATAGGAAAAGTATCTCTAGTTATGATTTTCATTTTGGATTATGGGTAGTATCTTGGGCTTCAAATAAACATCTTATTGTGACTTGTTCTTCAAAAAAAGTAGACTATTTGACAACTAAAAGTGTGGCATTTCAGGCCATATGGATGAGGAGAATGCTAGTTGAGTTGATGCATGATCAAGAAGAATCCACAAATATTTATTGTAATAACTACTAAACCATTATTTTGTCATAAAAATCATGTTTTTCCTCAATCTATCCACCATGCCCATGATGGCATCATTGTGGTATCTCAACATTGGTAGCCCTACTATGAAATCCATGGAAATGGTGTCCCATTTCCACTCCAGTATGACATGCGGCTAGAGAAGGCCAACTGGATGCTGATGATCAACCTTCACCCTCTAACACTATAAACATTGTGACATAAACTGAGACACATGTCTCCTTAAATCTCTTTAATGGTATAGTTGTATCAAGGTGGCATGCATCTTTTTCACCCTTGGATGGGCGGAATAAGATGCATGATGATCCTCTTCCAAGATATCCTGTCTCAAACCTTCATCTCTAGGTACATAGATCCTTCCTTTGTGTTTGAGAAAACCACCTACCTCTAATGAAAATCCATCAAACTTCCCCTCAAAGGGTCTCTGAGACTCAATCTCTGATCTGGATGCAAGGTAGAACTTATCATGTGGAAGCTGCTACAAAATATTTCTCCACAAATACATACCCACTCAATTAGCCATAACCAAATGTCTTTGTCTACTCAGGGTGTCTGCAATCACATTATCCTTCCCCTTCCAATGCCCTATCTCTATGTCACGCTCACAAAGTAACTCCATGAATCAACACTAATGAGTGTTTAGATTCGATTGCATGAAGAGGTAATGAAGACTCAAATGATCAGTCATGGGAATGAATCTCCTTCCCAGAAAGAAATGTCTCCATTGAACCAAAGCATACACAACTTCTACAGCTCAAGGTCATGAGTCGGATAATTGAGCTTATAATCCTTGAGTTTACGGGACTCAAAGGCTAAAACACGGCCCCCCTAGATCAATACACCTCTTATTCCTACCAAAGAAGCATCTCTACATACAAAAAACTATCCCTATGGATTTGGCATAACAAGAATGGTTGTTGTTGTAAGGTATTCCTTCAGTGTCCTAAAGGCTTGTTCACATCTATCTGACTAAATGAACTTCTTCCATTTCCGCTGAAGGGAAGTTATGGGGTGCGTAACTTAAGAAAAGTCCTTAACAAATATCCTATAGTACCCTGCCAACCCCATGAAACTGTGCACCTCGGTCACACTAGTGGGTGCTAGCCAATCCATAATGACTATAATATTGGAAGGATGTGACCCAAATACTGCACCTCTAACTCAAATAATGCACACTTTACTAGGTTCCCGTAAAGTTTTTGCTCACGAAGACACTGTAGAACCTAACAAAAGTTCTCTTCATGCTGCTCACGTGTATGAGAGAATATAAAAATTTCATCAAGGAACACGAGGAAAAAGTGATCTAGGAAATTGCTGATTACCCCATTAATCAAACTCATGAACATTGTAGGGGCATTCGTCAAACCAAATGACACAATTGGGAACTCATAGTGGCCATATCTTGTATGGAGAGAATTCCTGTGTATATTTTCCTCTTCATTCCTCAGCTAATGGTAACCTAAATTAAGATAAATCTTAGAAAACAAAGTGCCCCCCTTCATCTAATCAAATAAATCATTGATATGAGGAAGGGAGTAATGATTCTTGATCGTTACTTTGTTCAGATGACAATAATCCACACACAACCGCAATGATCCATCTCTCTTCTTCACAAAAATCACTAGAACACCTTAAGAGGATACACTAGGATGGATTAGGACTTTCTTGAGAAGGCCCTCTAGCTATAACTTGAGCTCACATAGCTTAGGTGTTGTCATCTTTTATGGAGCACGTGAGATAGGTTCCACTCCTAGAACCAAATCAATGTGAAAATCAATCTCACATGGGGGATGCATCCTTGGAATCTCACTAAAAAAAACATCAGAAAAATCCTACAAAATAGGGTGATCTTCAAGTGAAGGTCCACTAGCCCCATCATCCGACCTATCACTAATTGTAATGGAATACATATGAAAATCCCATCATGTACACCGCTTCAACTACATAGTGGAAATAATGTGAATAGAGATGGGTCTCATAACTCCAACAATCACTAACTCTGTTCCCAAATCATCTACACAAGATATAATCTTACTATGGCATTCAACTCTAGCTCTGTGCACAAACAAGCAATCCATTCCCAAGATAACTTTGTACGAACCCAAGGGAAGGATACGAAGATCCAAAGTAGTTGAAAAGGGTCCTAGGTCCACTACGTACTCCTTGACTAAGGATTATACATAGATCATGGATCTAGAATCCATCTTGACATACAAAATAACACCCTACCTAACTTTCACTAGCCTATAACATTATACTAAAGATGGAGAAATGAAAGAATCTGATGAGTTTGAGTCAAATAAAATAGGGATAGAAATACCACCAATTCTACTAGTTGTCTCTATCACCATCCCCTAGTACTCTTCCTGGCGGTTGTCAACTGCTGTACATATCCTATGGCTCCTAGCAATGTCATGAATATTAGGCTCTAAAACAAGTGGCTTACACTGATTAACAGGGTTCTGATGGCACTCTCTCCAATGATGTCCATGCACACTGCATCCATAACAAGTACCTGATCCTCTGCATTGATTAGTTAGTCCTCTAGGTGGCCTAGTAGTACATGTTGAAGAACCTAAATACCCTGTCAGAGATCTTTATGGGTGTTGCGGTGGATGTAGACCTACTAACTATTCTTGAGGTGCATCCTATATCCTATTTGGCTACCTCATTGGTGGTCCCATACTGCACCCAATCTTATGATCATGGTGCTATGGAGGTCGAAAGGGCGGTCAAGTCTGTTGCTACTGCTGCTGATGAGGAGGTAGAGGAGGCTGAAAGGAAGACTATGCTGATGTGTTTCTAACACAAGGAGGAGGATTGAATCCCCTTGATCTACTATCGTATAACTATTGTATGCAGATCCTCACTTTGCATGATTCTGTTGAGTCTTCTACCTAGTTTTCTATGAAATATAGGCCTTCTCCAAAGCCTCTGAAAGTATTTATGGGAAATGAATGTGCATTGCCCTACCCAAATCTAAGTTCAAGTCCCATATGAACTTGTGAACTCTGACTTTCTCATCCTACATATAATCCACATACTGGAGAAGATCTATAAATTTTCCCTCGTACGCTTCTACTATCACGGAAGCATGTCACAAATCATGAAACTCATCGATCTGCGGTTGGATGAATCTCCTAGATATGTATCTACTCTTGAAACACTTCTCAAAGAGCTCCTAAGGAACTATCTCTGAATCCACATGGAGCTTCTACTCCTCAGTCTTCCACAACACTCCAGCTCCGTCTCTCAGAAGGTGGATGGAAACACAAATTTTCATGTTGCTGAAACAAGGATATAGCTTGAAGAATTTGTTCAAGCTAACAAACCATGCCTCTACTTGAAATCCTCTTGTGTCTCTAGCAAAATGAGGCGGGTGTTACATTAGTATCTCTCTAATGTGATCCGTTGTTGTCAGCATTTGGCCCCTAGGTCTCTCTGCATGATCATCTCTCGGCCAAGGGCTTCTAGACCTATCTTTGTGCTCTATAGCTCTATCCTTGTGCTCCCTAGAAGGTGAGACATGCCTAACTAAATTGATGTGTGAATTCTTTGCCCTATCCTCCACATTATTATGTGAAGGTGCACGAGTTTTTTGTTTCAATTTTATAAGTTTTCTACGTTTAAAAAAATATCATACAATGTTGTGTGTTCTAGGCTTAGAGTTGTGCTAGGTTTAATTGTTTATTTTTCATGTTTCTTAGTGTGCCTAGGGTCCAAGCATAGAACCAACAACTTTGATACCAAGTGTAACATCCTAAAAATGCATGCACAAAACCTGAGACAAACAAAGGTTATATTAGAAAAATTACAGATTTTTTTTTATTAAAGAACAAAAGAAATGTTTAGTTGTTCCCTTGGATAAAGAAAGATCATCTCAAAATTAATTAAATGATAATATTTAATCTTCATTTAGGTTTAAAACTTCATTCCTACAAATTTTTAGTTAATTTAATAATGTGGTTCCCAAAGTTACTTAATAATTTACTATAAAAAGGTCTAAGTCTAATTTTCCCTTCCATTGAAACAATACTCTTAAATTTAATTCTCAATTAGAAATGTTGTCTAGATTATTAAGGGAATGAATTTACTTAATTATCACAATGTCATGGCCATTTTAGTTTTTAAAGTTACTAAAATAACTCATAATAAAATACAAAATTAGAGTTAACTTCAACACCACTTAAATGGCCCCATTCAAACTTGACCCATGTGTTAAAATGATTATCTCAACTAACTTCCACCTTACATTTGTAGGGAACATTCTTAGCTTTTGGATGAGATCAATCTAAGCCATTGGATCTAAGGATTCAAAACAACCCTAAACATATCTATGGAGGTATTTTATTCATTCATTTTACTCATTTTCTCATTTTTGTTTTGCAGGTTTAGGGAAGGAGGAAGAGAAGGAATCCATGGAAGAGGAAGATAAAGCATGGGGATGGATACACACAACTCCAAGCTTATTCCTATTGATGGTGAATCATAGCACCCTTGAATGTCTGCAACATGATGGGTTGAGACTCTCAGTGCGATTGCATAACATGGAGCTTTTCCCAAGTGTGGGACCTTTGCGAAAACGGAAAATCTCTCCGGATGAAGGTCGGTTCCTATTCCTCTGTTCAGATGCACACGTAAAAATGCAGAGGGTTTACTCACAACCTAAACTAACTTGCCAAGGAGACAGGGTAAGAAGATGCATAAAATAAAACCTAAACTACAAAGGTGATGCACCAAGGAATGAAGAACACCTGTCTTGCCAATAAACACAAACCATAAAAATGCAATGCAAGATCATGCACAGATAACCAGATTTGCAGTGAAAGATCAAGAGGATGAAAATGAACACAGAGAGGGTTAAGAATCATCCACAGACATGCATTATTTTCTCCAAAGATTGATACAACACACTACAAAATGCCAAGAGGCAAAGTTGCATTATAGTTTTTAATGGGAGGTTTGAACTCCACAAATTCACCTGCCAAAGAGAAGAAGGGAGGGGTAAAACAAGAATGTCCAACCTTTAGAAAGAAGCCCCTCCTTACAATTTATAGGAAGAATGAGAGAGGGAAGAGAGGAAATCCAAATCTACCCCAACCACCTCCAGGTTGCATTTAATTTATCTCATTATGGTGGTAGGTGAGAACCCTAGCAAACTTAAAAAGTGGTGAACTGTATTTTGCACTTTTAAGAACTTTTTCCCACCCAATTAAAGATATCTAGTCGCAGTTGGATAGAGGACCTTGTAAGCTTTCCAAAAAGTCCAACCTTGTGTGAATCTGAGCTCCCTGTGAAAAGTTATGGCCGTCTAAATATCTGGGTCAGGGTCTGCTTCCTGTCAGCTCTCAGAATGTTGCGCCTCTTGAAGGTGCGCCATAGGCGCATCCATATTCATGTCGACATACCCTTACATGTGCCAAGGCATGAATTATTTCATGTCGAAATTTTGTGTCATGTGCCCTTTACGTGCGCCAAGGTGGAACTTCTGCCATGTCGACACTCTCCTACCTGCGCCAAGGGCGCATCCATTTTCGTGTCGACACCTTCTGTCATGCACCTCTTACCTGCGCCAAGGGCGCATCCATTTTCATGTCAAAACCTTCTGTCATGTGCCTCTTACCTATGCTAGGGGCACATCCATTTTCGTGTCGACACCTTCTATCGTGCGCCTCTTACCTGCGCCAAGGGCGCATCCATTTTCATGTCGAAACCTTCTGTCGTGCGCCTCTTACCTGCGCCAAGGGTGCATCCATTTTCATGTGGACACCTTATGTCATGCACCTCTTACCTGCACCAAGGGCGCATCCATTTTCGTGTCGACACCTTCTGTCGTGTGCCTCTTACCTACACCAAGGGCGCATCCATTTTCGTGTCGACACCTTCTGTCGTGTGCCTCTTACCTACACCAAGGGCGCATCCATTTTCATGTCGACACCTTCTGTCGTGCGCCTCTTACCTGCACCTTTGATTGTTGGTGACACGATAAAAATCAGGCTCTGAGTTTCTTTGATTTCCATATTCTTCTGTTTGTCTATATCTACCCGTGGGGGGAGATATTTACAACAATTTGGTGACTCAACGGGATCACCTGCCTGCTAGGTAGAAGATCAGTGGCCTTTTAGCAATCCATTGGGCATGGAGTCATAAGTAATAACTTGAAACCAACTTGATCTTTGATCTCGAGCCTGGTATCGCAACTCCTTCTTCGAGAGCATGCTGAACTGTAGAAATTCAACCTAAGAGCAACAAAACTTGTGCCGAAGCACTTAGGGAAATTGAAACCTAACTACAACAAGATGAGGTGCATACACACTTAGAGGAATTTTAAACCTAGGCTAATATTTACAAGGGTAAACCTTTTCCTTTTAGTAGCAATGTTTAAGATAGATTCCGTTAACTGGAATCGAGAGTTCTTCTCCATCCAATGTAGACAATTGGAAGGCATTACTACTTTTTCATTCCGTGACCATATAGGGGCCACTCCAAATGGCATCAAACTTGGAATGCTTTCCCGGTTTTTCCCGATCTGCATCCCATTTCAGGACTAGGTCCCCTTCCTGGAAGGTCCTTGCTCTTGCCTTCTTATCAAACCATCTTTTTACTAAGGCCTGATCCTTCTCAATCGTCTGAACTGTATGCTCTCTGATTTCCTCCAATTCCATCAACTCTGCATACCTAGCCTCCATTGGTTTGAACTCAGACAACTCCAACTGCTTCATGAGCTCCAATGCTGACAATTCTAATGATATAGGCAATATTGCCTCTTTCCCATAGACCAACTCGTAGGAAGAATTACCAGTAGACCTCTTTGGCGTTATTCTGTCAACCCACAATGCTGATCTTAGCTTGGTATGCCATGTCCTTTGGTTTTCATCCAGAGTCCTTCTGATGATCCTTAGCAAATTCTTGTTCGTGGACTCTGCCTGTCCATTACCCTACGGGTAATAATTTGAAGAGGTGCTCAAATAGATTCCATTCTTGACAACCCATTCTATAATCTTGGAACCTATGAATGCTAATGCATTGTCTGATATGATAGTGGCCGGCACATCGAACCTGGTCACTATTCCTTCATAAAAGTCTAGTATGTTAGACTCATTTGCTTCTTTGAGCGCTACTGCTTCGGTCCACTTGGTGAAATAGTCCGTTGCCGTGAGAATCCACTTGTGGCCTTGGCTTGAGTTAGGATTTATGACCCCAATGAAGTCCAATCCCCATTGCATAAATGGTTGGTCAACCAAAATTGGGTGCAATGGAAGTGCTGCTAGTCTTTCTTTTCCTGTGAAGAGTGCACATTTCTTGCACTTTCTTACCCATGTATAGCAGTCACTGAACACTGTGGGCCAATAATACCCTGCCTTCATTATCTTGAGAGTTGTTACTCGTGGGGTGAAATGTCCTCTAGAATCTCCATTGTGAAAATCTCGTAATACCCTCTCAATTTGACTTGTCCCAATGCACCTCAATAGAACTCCATTGATGTCTTTTTTAAACAAAACACCATCAATAAGCACATATGGAATAGCTTGTAATTTGAAGTATCTCCTCTTTGCTTTGCCCATTTTTAGAGGGCATAGACCTATCTGTAGGAAGTTTATCATAGTCTGAGTCCAACAAGGAGTAGGCACATCATCATTTTCCTATTCTTGACCACCCTGTAATACCAAGACAGTCTCTTTTTCATCACCTGCTTCAACTTGTTGACTCAAGGCTAGTTGTTCACATAGTCCCTTCCCACGTACTATTTTGGTAACCTTGATCTCGATGTCATATTCCATGACATGAGTTATCCATCCTGCACATTTCTCATTCAGATCCTTGTTTAGAAGGAAGTCCTTGACTCCCGCATGAGAGACCAATAATTGGATCTTGTTGTTTGAGACTAGGTGCTTGAATTTCTTTAAACTCCTGATCACTACAAGGACATGATTTTCAATGAAAGAGTACCTAGTTTTATATTCCTCCAAGCCTTGACTGAAGAAAGCAACTGGTTGTTCTAATCCTTCTTTGTTTTGTTGTGCCAGGATTGCAGAAATTGTGTCTCCACCACCAAAGGCATATAACATGAAATCCTTGGAGAAGTCTGGTTTGACGAGAGTTGGAGCTTGAGATATAGCCTCTTTTATTACCTCAAAACTTTCCTTCCCTTCAGATGTCCACTTAAATGCCATGCTCTTCTACAACATCAGTGTTATTGGCTTTACGAGAGGTGCAAAGTTTGGAACAAACCTGCGGAACAAAATTGATCCTTCCTAAGAAGCTTTGAAGAGCCTTCTTATGACTTGGCAATGGCAACGTTCGAATTGCTTCAACTCTTTCTGGGTCAATCATCAATCCCTATTTTGAAACAATATGGCCTAGAATTTTTCCTTT
The DNA here is from genome assembly GCA_019776745.2 of Taxus chinensis. Lineage (NCBI taxonomy): Eukaryota > Viridiplantae > Streptophyta > Pinopsida > Cupressales > Taxaceae > Taxus > Taxus chinensis. The sequence goes on along the minus strand of CM034150.1, from coordinate 760,997,502 downwards.
GTGAGCCAGGAATATGCATTTTTTGGGATTCAATGATACCCCAAATCTTCTACACCTCTGAAATACCTACCTCAGATGAAAGAGGTGATCCACTGCATTTTTGGAGAATAAAGTGATGTCATCAAGATATATCAGAACTATTTTATTGATCAACCCCTTGAATGCCATATCCATTGCCCTTTAGAAAGTGGCTCTAGAATTTGATAGCCCAAATGGCATCTTCTTTTAGGCATACGGTGCCCCATTTGGTAGTGAAAGCCGTCTTGAACTGGTCATCTTCCTTCACCATTACCTGATTATACCCTGAGTAGCCATCTAAGAGAGAGAATCTCTCTAAACTGGATACCACTTGCAATGTTTGTTCCATTGAAGGAAGTGGGTAATGGTATTTAAGAGATGCCCTGTTGAGGTCTTAGAAGTCTACACATAGCCTGATTTCTCTGCTCTTCTTCCTGACTGGAACCAAGTTTGCAATCCAGCTTGAGTTCTTGATCGGGAATATAATGCTTGCCTCTATTAACTTGTTTAGCTCTTTCTTCATTAAAGGCTCAATGTGAGGGTTGACTGGTGTCTGCTTCTGCCTGATGGGTTTAGCATCTGAATCCACTTCTATGGTATGATGTTCCAACTTTGGATTGAAACCTCTCAAGTCTTCATAGCTCCAAGTGAAGGCATCTGGAAATTCTTGGCAAAGTTGTATGAAATCTGTTTTCTCTTGCTCAGTGGCCACTTTGCCAATTTGAAGTGTTTTGCCTTCCCCAACTAGAACTGGCTTTGAATCTTGTCTCTTGACCTGTATGTTAGCCTTTTCCTTACGAAACTGGTCGTTAGGGTTGAAAATAGACTCCAATGTTACTAAACCCTTAGGAATCTTGTTTTTCTGCAAATGCACTACTTGATCCCCATACTGCTGCTCTAATTTGTCCTAATTCCTAGCTGAGAATTCAACCTCTTCTTGTAATAAATTGATGATCTGTTGATCGTTCTCAAACACCTGCCAGCTTGTGTTATTATCTTGAACTTCTGGCCTCACAATCACATGTATATGTGGCTATGTTTTTTCCCTTTTGATGTTTTCAACCACATCAAACATTGCTCCAATAGCTACGAGCCTATCCCCGGCTTCATTTTTCTTCCTAGGTATGGACACGATGTTGAAAGCTTCAAAATCCTCGATGAGGTCCCATACCATGTTCTTGTATTTCTTTAGCAGTTCATTCTTTGTAGCATGTTGTCCCCTGACTTGATTGACGATCAGCTCGCTATCCCCGAACACCTGCAAGTTATTTATGCCCTTTTTCCTAGCCCAATGAAGTCCATGAATCAAGGCCTCATATTCAGCTATGTTGTTTGAACAAGAAAAATGGAAATGAAAAGTTGAATAATATTTGATTCCTTGAGGTGAAACAAGCATAGGTCCTCCTCCTGCACATTGCCTACTCCTTGATCCATCAAAAAATAATTTCCATACCTCATTGTCATCCTTATGGTTTTGTTTGGTTATGCTAGGAATAGGCTGGTTTTCTTCATGTATGCAATAGACTCCTAGCTCAGATTCTTCTACTTCTTGGTAGGGATCAAAACCATGTACCTTGCTTGCCCATTTGTCAAGAGTTAAATCTGGGATGCTTCCAACTTTGGTGTCAGCTTCATCTGTGCTTTGATAATCTTCTTGATCAAATGTTGAATAGTTGGCATTGATTTGGCTTGGAGTATGAGGCTCAATATGAAAGTTTGCAATTGGTTCAGATATGATTGTGACCTTAGTACCATATCTTGTTCTAAACAACATGTGTGACCAATCAGCACATAAGTAGCCTCCAATTCTAGCTGTGAAATCCCTTGATAAGCATAGGGCAAATAGTGGTGGCAAATCTATCACTGACATATCTTGCAAAACGGTAACATTGGGGCATGCATGCAAGGTAAGATTCAAATTCTTAATCACTCCCACCATTTCTACTATTGTCCCATCCAATTACACTACCCCCTTTGATATTACAATATAATGGAGACCCAGCTGATCAACTATTTGCTTAAGCATGACATAACTACTTGCCCTAGAATCAATCATGCAATTGTGTACTAGTTTATCCTCAATGATTAATGAAACATAGAATGGAGGGGGATTCAAAAATTTACCATGTTGTCCTCCATGATTCCCTTCAGGATGAGCAGCATTTGTGAGGACATTCTCTTGCATATGGACCTGCTAGTTCCAAGTTGACCAATTCTTCATGGAAGCTTGTAGAAGATCTCTTTGGCCTGGGATGGATAAAGATTCCCACATTGATATACTCACATTTGTCTTCTTCATTTGATCAATGATGCTAAATGGGGATGAAACATCTCTTTGTTGTCCTTTAGTCTGTGCATTCTTTTCTTGTGCATGGGTAGCAACAGTTGGCATGTGAATTGGTTTAGAAGGTGGTTTGGGCTGTCCTTGCATGTTTGGAGCTGCATTTTGCTTACCGACAACTTGTGGAGTGATGGAAGGTTGTAGATCACTTGGAGTCAATGACTGCCCTTCACCAATATTCCTCTTCTTTGATCTTGTGTTAGCTACTACACTCTGAGAAATTGTTTGATTCATGCCACAAAAATCCTCAGCTTGCCAATTCAGAAATCCTCAAATGTCCCTTGTTGCTGATTTGTTTCTTGACTCACTTCACCCTCAACGCCAGTATTTGTCACCATCAAGGCTTGGTTCAAAGCACCATTAAAGCACATAGATTGGTTGTGAGGTTCATTGCATGGGAAACACCAATCATACTCTTGAGCTATGTTGTTTTGGACTGGTACTAATGCTTTAGAAGCAGATGCAACATTGGGGTTATAGGGCTGAAATGGTCTATTAGCGGGAGGCCTTACTTGGCTTTGATTTTGATTTGTAGCCTGAGATGGTGACCTATTTTGTTAGTATGAGGGCCTAGCCTGGTACTCTGCGCTTGAGGCTGATATGGTATAGCACTTTGAGCTTGCTGTCTTTTGATAGTCACCAGCTCATTTCCAAGGTTCTGCAATTGTTTCATAACCTCCTGGAGCTCATTTGAAGCACTAGAGGATGAAGTAGAAGTTTCATTTGAACTTTGATTTCTAGGAGTGGGAATAAGAGCCAAAGTGGGTGCTTGACTAGTGCTTTGATTTTCTAAGTTTGGATACAAGGGCATGGGAGGCCTAGGAGCCAGTTTACTAGCTTCAATAAGAAAGTTTTCAGCCCTAATGACAATGCTATAAGCAGCAGGTAAGGTTGTGCCTCCCATAGATTTAATTAACATAGAACTATCAGAATTCAAAGCCTTAAGATAGTATACAAAATAACCTTCAGCTGTTGGCCTAACGACCACTGGAATCCTATCCCAAGACCTTTGAAATCTGAAGTTGAATTCAGTCAGCTGCTCATTGGGAGCTCTCTTGATAGTTGTCAATCGTTCTAGCAGAGACAAATTGTCCCCCTTTTCTCCAAACTACTCATGGAGAACTATGTATAACTGATTCCAATTTTGGATAGTACCAGCTCCAAGGCTCCTAAACCATTGCAATTCCCTCCCTTTGAATGAAGATTCCAGCAATTTGATAGCAACATCCATTTCATTTATCTCATGGATTGCACAAACGTTAGCAATGTCTTTGACATGATCACCAGGAGTGGTATGATTTTCTCTAGTGAAAAATGGAATTTTCTTCAATGCTGCAATTGGAACTGGATTTTGTGCATTGAACACAAGTGGACTGCTACCAGTGAAATTGACAAAGGGATTCAGTGGTTGCGCCATTATGATTGGTCTGAGAACCCTTGTTGATGCGAGAAAAGGTCTACTAGGTGGAGGTGAAGACAAAGTCCAGTTAGGTGGAGATGGTGATCTTTGTGGTCTTCTTCCTCTCCTTCCTCCTCCTGGTGATAGTTGCAAGTGGACAAATATCCCCTCTTCTCGAGTATCAGACCTAGTTCGAATTATTTTCATATTCTTAGGCAACTTTTTCTGCTATACCACTGAATTCTACCCCTTCGGAGTCACCAGATGTGTTAGATAATGAGCCTCAAAAGGCTAGCTTATGCCAAGTTACACACCAAACCTGACAATATTAAAAATAGAATTTAAAACTTGAAGGACCCAAAAGATACATCTCTTCAATTTGGTTATGGGGGTATTGTTTTGTAGCTACTAATCTCTGAAAGGTACAGGTGAAAACTCAAGTCATGCAAGGCAACTGGGAAAACCTGAAATACCAAAAACCATAAAATTTTGAAATTCAAAATCTCAAAAATCTAAGAATACCCTTTTGATGATTATCCCCTGATCTATCAACTGGTGAAATTTTTACTTGTTTTGAGAAAGTTAAGCCCTTGAAAATCAATTTCAAAGTTCAGCCTGGAAGGTAAAAATTCTGAAATTGTAAAACTTGTAATTTTTAGTCCAAATTTCTTGAAAATTCCTTCAAATCTTGTGGAATGACCTCTTGGTCCCACCAGGGATGCCAAAAACTGTTGATGCCGAATCACAGCAACCCTGAATGTCTGCATCTCGATGGGTTGAGACTCTCAGTGCGATTGCATAACATGGAGCTTTTCCCAAGTGTGGGACCTTGCAAAAACAGAAAATCTCTCCAGATGAAGGCCGGTTCCTATTCCTCTGTTTAGATGCACACGTAAAAATGCAGAGGGTTTATTCAAAACCTAAACTAACTTGCCAAGGAGATAGGGTAAGAAGATGCAGAAAATAAAACCTAAAACTACAAAGGTGATGCACTGAGGAATTAAGAACACCTGTCTTGGCAATAAACACAAACCATAAAAATGCAATGCAAGATTATGCACAGATAACTAGATTTGTAGTGAAAGATCAAGAGGATGCAAATGAACACAAAGAGGGTTGAGAATCATCCACAGACATGCATATCCAAAAACTCCAACCTTGCGTGAATCCGATCTCCCTGTGAAAAGTTATGGCCGTCTGAATATATGGGTCAGGGTTTGCTTCTTGTCAGCGCTCAAAATTTTGTGCCTCCTGAAGGTGCACCATAGGCACATCCATATTCATGTCGACATACCCTTACCTGCGCCAAAGCGTGAATTCTATCATGTCGACATTCTATGTCATGCGCCCTTTACGTGTGCCAAAGCGCGACTTCTGCCATGTCGATACTCTCCTACCTACGCCAAGGGCACATCCATTTTCGTGTCGACACCTTCTTTCATGCGCCTCTTACCTGTGCCAAGGGCGCATCCATTTTCATGTCGACACCTTCTATCGTGTGCCTCTTACCTACACCAAGGGTGCTTCCATTTTTGTGTCGACACCTTCTGTTGTGCGCCTCTTACCTGTGCCAAGGGCGCATCCATTTTCATGTCGACACCTTCTATCATGTGCCCCTTACCTGCGCCAAGGGTGCATCCATTTTCGTGTCGACACCTTCTGTCGTGCGCCTCTTACTTGCGCCAAGGGCACATCCATTTTCATGTCGACACCTTCTGTCGTGCGCCTCTTACCTGCACCAAGGGCGCATCTATTTTCATGTCGACACCTTTTGTTGTGTGCCTCTTACCTGTGCCAAGGACGTATCCATTTTCATGTTGACACCTTCTATCGTGCGCCTCTTACTTGCAGCTAGGGCACATCCATTTTCATGTTGACACCTTCTGTCGTGCACCTCTTACCTGCGCCTTCAGTTGTTGGCGACACAATAAAAATTGGGTTCTGAGTTTCTTTGATTTCCATATTCTTTTGTTTTTCTGTATCTACCCGGGGGGGAGATATTTACAACAATTCCATTTTTTTTTGTTTTTCTATTCTACACTATGCTAGGGTTTGGTTGAACATTCCATCATTTGTTGTAAGTTGATTCAATGAGAGTACCCATTTGGGTATATGGGGTTTTCCCAATAAAACTAGTTTTTTTATTTGTTTTAAATTTATTTTAATGTATTGGCCCTTCTTGGGCATTTGGGTATTTTACTCCTTTGTATATCTATTTAAAAAAATGATGTATTTTTTAAAAATATTCAAATGTATATACACAAGTATATGATTGTATACCTATATATACATTTTATTTATACATTTATATACTTGTAAGTATGTGTGTGTGTTATAAAAATTTAAGCCTAAAGAGGCCATGGCCATGAAAAAAAATATAGACCGTAAAAGGCACGGCTGACTGCATCCAAAACTAGGGTTAAAGATGTTTTATGGGGGCTCGGAACCCACCCACATACTATACAATAAATAAAGTTGGGGGAGGTTTCGATGATCCCTCCCCACACCATTTAACATTCAAAACCAATGTGGCATAACTGAGGACCTCGTAAGCTTTCCAAAAAGTCCAACCTTGCGTGAATCCGAGATTGCTGTGAAAAGTTATGGCCGTTTGAATATCTGGGTCAGGGTCTGCTTCCTGTCAGCACTCAGAATGTTGCACCTCCTGAAGGTTCACCATAGGTGCATCCATATTCATGTCAACATACCCTTACGTTCACAAGGCATGAATTCTATCATGTCGACATTCTGTGTCATGCGCCCTTTACGTGTGCCAAGGCGTGACTTCTGCCATGTCGACACTCTCCTACCTGTGCCAAGGGCGCATCCATTTTCGTGTCGACACCTTCTATCGTGCACCTCTTACTTGTGCCAAGGGCGCATCCAATTTCGTGTTGACACCTTTTGTCATGCACCTCTTACCTGCGCCAAGGGTGCATCCATTTTTGTGTCGACACCTACTGTCGTGCACCTCTTACCTGCCCCAAGGGCGCATCCATTTTCATGTCGACACCTTCTATCGTGCACCTCTTACTTGCACCAAGGGCGCATCCATTTTCATGTTGACACCTTCTGTCATGCGCCTCTTACCTGCGCCAAGGGCGCATCCATTTTCGTGTCGACACCTTCTGTCGTGCGCCTCTTACCTGCACCAAGGGAACATCCATTTTAGTGTCGACACCTTCTGTTGTGCACCTATTACCTGTGCCAAGGGCGCATCCATTTTCGTGTCGACACCTTCTGTCGTGTGCCTCTTACCTACATCAAGGGCGCATCCATTTTTGTGTCGACACCTTCTATCGTGCGCCTCTTACCTGCGCCTTCGGTTGTTGGTGACGCAATAAAAATCGGGCTCTGAGTTTCTTTGATTTCCATATTCTTCTATTTTTCTATATCTACCTGGGGGGGAGATATTTACAACAATTCCATTTTTTTTTGTTTTTCTATTCTACCCTATGCTAGGGTTTGCTTGAACATTCCATCATTTGTTGTAAGTTGATTCAATGAGAGTACCCATTTGGGTATATGGGGTTTTCCCAATAAAACTAGTTTTTTTATTTGTTTTAAATTTATTTTAAGGTATTGGCCTTTCTTGGGCATTTGGGTATTTTACTCCTTTGTATATCTATTTAAAAAAATGATGTATTTTTTAAAAAGATTCAACTGTATATACACAAGTATATGATTGTATACCTATATATACATTTTATTTATACATTTATATACTTGTAAGTCTGTGTGTGTGTGTGTGTGTGTTATATACACATTTAAGCCTAAAGAGGCCATGGCCATGAAAAAAATATAGACCGTAAAAGGTACAGCTGACTGCATCCAAAACTAGGGTTAAAAATGTTTTATGGGGGCTCGGAACCCACCCGCATACTATAAAATAAATAAAGTTGAGGGAGGGGTCAGCGACCCCTCCCCACCCCATTTAACATTCAAAACCAATGCGGCATAACTGCTTAGACCATATGAAAAACAACGTGAAATTTTATATTATATTTTTTTATAAGTTTAATTTATTATAAAAATTTATTAATAATATATATATCTATATATTCTATATCATTAATATTCAAATTTCATTTTTATTATTAAAATGTAATTATATTAATATATTAAGAATATTAAAATAATCGAATTTATTTAAAATTCTTTTTTTTATAAAGAAAACTACATTTAGTTTATTATTTATAAAGGAAATTTGTAAAAATATTCCCCTATACTTAACGCAATCATATTTGTATTTTAAGTAGAAGAGAGGATATACATTATTTTTGTTTGTTCCATTAAAATTAGTATTTGAAGGAATAATAGGATTTCTACAAAATTAGATAAAATTGAACTAGTGGAAAATTTTAGTAGAACTTTCTTATTTAATCTAATAAGATTTGTGTTGGAAAATTTTCTATCAATAAGACTATAATTAATCCATAGTTTAATCTCTCCAATATATGTTTCTTTCAAATAAAAGAAAACAAGAATAACTATTCCATTTTCCCAGTAAACCAACAAGAAGCCAACACATTCCTTCTTAATACATCTTGGTTATTTTCCCAAATATACATGTATATAAGAATTGCAACCATAAATGCTTACAAAATTTAGAAGAATTTCATTTCAACACAAATTAATGACTTAATTTTTCCTTTCATTGTACAATTTCAACACAACTATGGAACTACCAATCTCCCAAGTCACTATTTTACAATGCAAGGCTTCAATTACTTTTCTTTCACTAAGTCTAATTCCTTGCAGTAAGGTAAACAATCATATGATCTTTATACATTCACTAACTCATTCCAATCAGTGAATAAATGAAAGATTACATATTTCTTTACTCAAAAATTATTACAAAGTTCCACTCAATGTGGGTATAACAATATGATCAATACAACAAGGATATTGTCAATAAGGTCAAGTATAAATATTCTTGCATGTCTCCTCCCAAATTGAACTTCAATATAGAATTCTTCATCCCTCTAAAACTAGGATCACAAAACAAAGCAAGGGGGAATAGGCCACGCTCTTAGCCCAACATTTAATCCATTAAAAGGAGAAGCCATCCCCTTAATGTCCCCGTAGCCCCAACCAAGGAACCAAAAGGGATCTCGAGAAATTTTTGACAACTTTCAACAAATATGGCTTCTACAAATAACATACATTTAAGACATTCAATACAACCAAAATTAAATATTCAACAAGTTTTCAACTTCTCAAACAACACAAAGGTTTGAAATCAAACCAAATAGAGCAAGGACTATGTGAAACCACCTCCTTATGCCTCCCAAGTGAAGTGGGAGTTTCACTCTAAGCCTCCAAGTGCACAAAACAAACCACACAAAATCCTTATCTCTCCCTTGCAAGTATACAGTAACTACCAATAGGTGAAACTCCCAATCACACTCCCACCAAATGCATGCCTCATAAAAAAAAAATTCCCCTCCCCAATTGTCCCATAATTCCATCTCCCACAACTAAACTAATGCATGCTACCCAAACACAAACAATTACATGCACAAAAACTCAAACAACTTAACAAACACAATATTTCCACATCAACAAATATAATAAAAAAAAATAGTGGAGAGTCTACCTCTCCATCAAACTCTAAGAAATATTCACTTCACAAGTCTTTCACACATCCAAGCCGAGCAATTTCCCCAAAAGAAACTCCAACAAGCTCCCATATTTTTCAAAATGACAAAGGAATAAAATGAACAATTATCCCCCATTCCATAAAAATCCATCATTAAATATAAATGGAATGTGAGGATGATGAGGCGGCTCTATTTCGACACTCAAGTCAACACACCATGCCTAAGATAGTAAATGAGCATGTAAGAACTATGACAACTCAAATGGCACACAAACTTGCACACCATGCCTTCTAAAGTAAAAATTTATGGTGACAAGAAGAAGGTGCAATTATTTTCATTATTTTACACTCCAAAAGAGATAAATAAGTCCAAAATAAACTCCCCAACCCATAGGTAGGGTTGTTTGGTAAATTTAAGATGCATGGGATAAGCTCAGCTTGTCCCAAAAGCCTCCAAAATGGCCTCCAAAGTCAAAATGCTAATTTTTAAGTTGGGGTGGAGTAAATCACACATAAACCATCATAAATATCACTTACAACAAGGACCACATAACCTCATAATTATATATTTGTCACATCTCTATTCTAGTTAACCAAATAAGAAGGATTATCTTAATTAAGACACAATTTTAAATGATAATAAAGTGACATCCATTACCAAAAAAATTAAAGCATAAAACATAAATAAATCGCATACAAAAGCTAAAAGAAAAGGGAAACATTTCACCCCATGACCACACATGTGAGGTCACCGCCCATGGGAAACCTCCCAACTAGGCATGCAACAACAACAAATCATAACATTACACAAGTTTTCAAATTTTGGCCACTTTTCTCAACACCCGACATCCTTCCGTTGTTGGTCCCCTATCCCCTTCCGATGAATGTGATAAAATGTCCTACAACACAAACAAAATACCTCTCTGGCCTTTCAGCCGTATTAACGACATCGAGACAATATACATATAAAATAAATAATCACCATTCCAACTTAGCAATTATATCATCTATCAACATATCAAAAATATAATCATAACATCCAAAGGATACGTGTTAGTATAAAATCCAAATAATGTAAATCAACATATATTGAACTGTCTACTGTCACCATTTAGTGTATCATAATAAAATACAAATCACAAAATTACAATACTCCAAATATCTACACAATCGATCATCTATTGATCAAAATATAATACTCAAATTTCCAAGTATAAAATCAACAATAATAACATCATAATGAGATGGTGTCGAAGAGGAGTGGGCACTACACTATCCTATTCCATGAGATTGGAAACACCAATATTTTTCAAAGGCAACGTTGTTGACCACAAGCTTAGAGTGTATTTTAGAGTGATTTAAAGAAATAGAATGTGAAGATACCCAAAAATTTTGTTTAACACTAGAGACTACGGTAGAAGAAAATAAGAAAGCCTTTAGTGAAGTGTGTCAATCCAAAATATGGTGTTTATTTTGCAAGATATTTTGATTCTATAAATACTTGATGTTTCTTATGTAGTCCACTAGTTCAAGTTTTATGATCTTCCATTTCTTTAGTTTGAAATATTTTGACCTAGAACCCCTCAAGGTATACAATGGAAGACAAATTTGTACCAATTTCTTAAAGGACAAGGCATGAAGATGAATATTCCCCATCTCTTGACAAAGGAAACCATGCTGATCTGGAGGAACATGTTAGGGCAAGTGCTATATGAAAAGAGAAATTCCCAAACATCAACATAAAAACATTAGGATTTGACCAAAGGATTGGAGCCTATACCTCTAACAAATCAACATATAGAAAAGGAAGAAACTGGTGAAAAAAATGAACCTGTGTGCATCGTATAAGAGATCATAAACAAGTGGATGTTGTTTTGAATCATTTGAGTCTCCAAACCATACCTTCTAATTAGGTAGAAAATTACTGGACACTAGATGATACATAGAGGTTAGAGGGTAATTAGCATCCTTTCGTCAGTCACCGAAAATGGGGTCACATCATTGTTTTGGTGAAAAAAAAATAGTGTTTGGTTTATGGTTGTGCGTGATGTTGCTTTGTTGTCTGCATTGTGTGTTGTTCAATAAAGATGCAGAGATTTTTCTAGTTTTGTACCTCCTAAATGAAGGACATTTTGAGGAGAAAGAGTAGTAAAGTAGCACTTGATTTTTGTGTAAAGGGTTTGTGGAAATCTGAGAAACCACCGATGTGTACAGTTGAGACATCATGTCACCTCATGTTCATGATGTAATATTAGTCAGAAAACCATAGGTAGTAATCCAAAGAAACTAGAAACCATTTAGGTGTTCTTAAAGATATGTAATTAGGTTACATTCGGGTTTATCGTAATCCTATAGGGAAAAATCAAGATGTCACCATGACAAAGAACCCATAAATATGGCATGCCAACTCGAAGGTGAGAAGACTACACAGAGAGTGTAATAAATTTTTTTATTGTGTTTGGACTAAGGTGGAACCAGAATTTAGAAATATGATATGTAGAAACAATGTCTGAAGGGGGCGATGTTAGCATATTAATTAATACATTGGTTATGTAAACCATGCTAGTTAGATTCCCTACCTAATCGTTTACCCTCTTATAACTAATTTTCAATTCTGTCAAACTATTTATCATTTGTATTTATTGACATCTCTTACCATGGGAAATGTATTCAATCATTTTCCATCTATCTATGTTCAACATAATTTTCATTAGACATTTGTTTAAAATATAAAGAACTATTGCAACAACTTTTTCCCAATATTCATTTGATAGATACATTCCTTCATCATACTTATTACCATTTCCATTATGATTCAATTCTTTTTTTGTATCACACCATTTTTGTTGCATATACCTAGCAATAAATTATTTGTGGATACCATGTTTTTAACCAAAAATTAGATAAGCATTACATGTATACACATCTCATCTATTTTTCCTCATAAGTTTGATGTAGTATCCACTTTGTTTCTCCACTACAACCTTGAAAAGTTGAAATATATCAAATGCATTAGATTTGTGTCTCAAGAAGTACACCCATTTCTTCCAAGTATAGTCATCTATAAGAAAGTTTGAAAATATGAACACACTCCTATAGAAGATATTTTCGTTTTCCACTTCAATCTTAATGAATAATTTAAAGTGGTGCATGTCCTTGTATTTATTTTCCAACTTGAAAGGTATCTCTATGTTACTTTCCCAAAATACATCTTTCATAAATCCCCTTTATTTTTTAAATTAAATGAACACCTTTCACCATATTTTAATGATGTACGAAATGCAATCCTTTAAAAATTAAATTTCCAAATAAGAGATGTTATAAACATGATTCATCTTTTAACAGTGACTAAAAATCTGATTTTGTTTCTCCAGCTTCAGACTGAGCTCTAGACTATGCTTCAGACTTGGTAAATGTTTCCTTAAACAAAGATCTGGACTACTTATAAAATAATTGGTCTGATTTTCTCTTTTTACTTGATTCTAATCTCAAGGGAAACACTCTATTACTTGTCATTTCCACATTAGCAATCAGCTGAGTACTTGAAGCTTTGTCCACGATCACATAATTGTTGTCTTTAATGTATAATCTATATCCCTTCTAGAATAACTTACCATTTCTCAATAAATTATGTTTCAAACGTACAACATAGTAAAAACCATGAATAATCTTTTGTTGCAAGTTTTACTTAGAATTTTTATCATCCATTTTCCCATTATGTTTACTCTATTATTGTGTCTAAGTGTTAAATCATTTTTTACTTACTCATCCAAACCAGAAAATAAATCTATGTTTTGTTACATATGAGTTCTGCAACAAAAATCCAAATACCAATTATTAGAAGGACTTTCTTGAGAAATATTGCATTCAACTAATGAGTTTATTAGTATTTTTTCAGAAATTGTTTTATAAACATGGAGAGTAGAGTAGATCTCCGAAATTAATTTTTATTCTAATTGTTCTAGTCATATTGCTTCTTCCTACATTCATAAGCATAATGTCCATATTTCTTACACTAATGAAACTACACCAAAGAATTATCTTCTTTCTAATCAGATGAGTGATTATGACAGTGATCTTAACATTTCCTCTTCCACATTCGTTTGTGGTACGGCTACTACATCCACTTATGGATGAACTTCTTCCTTTTTCTCTATGAATAAACATTCCTCTACCTTTGCCATGAATTATTTAAGTAAGAGATGACAAAAATTATTCAAAATTTGTATGTAATTTGTTCAACCATTTCTAAGGAATTATTAAAGATGCATGCATCTCAACAATTGACAATTGACTCAAACCATTAGTTTCTTCTATGAATACAACCAAATGATCAAAATTTTAAGGTAGAATCCTAAGAATATTTTCAATTATTCCTTTATTGGCCATTGTTTATCCATGATATTTTATTTGGTTTACTAGGCCAACTACATAACTAAAAATTGAATCTATAGAATCTTATTCTCTCATTTAATAATTTCAAAATATCTTCTCAGTAATTGAAGTTTGGTATTTTTAAATCTCTCCATAACTTGAAACATAACTTGGAGAGAGTCTCATTTTATTATTATTTTTCGCCACTATTTTATTCATAGTTTAATATAGATAAAAGAGATTTGTTCGATATTTCTTTTTTTGTTCCTTAAAATTATATTTCTCTACCTTCGAGAGTACAGTGTATGCAACTAGATCTATTAGTTATGTGCATCCATTTTTAACAATTTCCTAAACATCCTAGGATATGAAAAAAACATTCATTGTTAGAGACCAATACTAATAATTTTTACCTTCGAATTGAGGATTCTTCGTACATGATAGAGATTATCTAGATGTAGAAGTCATTATTGACTCAAAAGTTTAAAATTTCTATGATACAAAATCGTAGAAGATAGACAAATAAAAAATAAAACAAAATACACGATATAAGACTAGAAAATAAACAACAAAATATCCCAGAAATATGCAGCATTAATGTGCGCCTCTTTTTTTCCTTCTAACCATCCATCCTCATTTTCTTACCTTTTTGTATCTTGCTTACATACAGTTATTACAAATGCCTCATATTTATAGAGGTCTTTTAAAAACCAATCATGCATAAACACAACTATCAGATATATTTGATTTTCCTATAAATAGAAATTTAAAATGGACATCAACTAAAATGGTTTAAAGAAACTCAAACTAATAACTGCGTACAAAAAGCTGAATGTTGTTTACCTAATATTAGAATGGGGCCAAATTAAAGTCTTTTCTAACATATGAGGAGGCATTACTTCTTTAATTAGTCGAGCCACCCATATTATTTGGAAATCTTACCTGGTTGTTACATTATATTGATCCCTTAATCCTTATTAAGTGCCACCGGTTGGGAGATTGGCATACACTGGATCCCTCTACTATCTTTGTAGAGAAGGATTTTTGGAGGGATGGCACTGTGTGAGGCATTTTGTGCTCCTACTGTTTTAGAGTTTCTTGTAATCCTTTTAATTTTCCTATATTTTTTCCAACCTTGCGATTACAGGATCTTGATAAATTTCAACTTCTAGGTTCTCTATGACTAATTTCCACACTTCGAAAACTTTGACCTCAAAAAAAAAGCACTCTTTTTTTTTCGACTACCATATAAAAGGGCTTATGTTTTTCAATACAAATGGTAAATATGTCTAAATGTGGGTAATTATTTTTTGACCAAAAGTGATAAGATTTTCTTAACACGATCCTTGATGACATAGATACTAGTATATAGACAATGCAGTACTTGCGATAAACTCAACTTTAATTAGGTGTGCATGTTCAGGACCAAATCTGAAACAAATTTGGATGTGATGAAATAAGGAGAATGTGATGGCCATAAAAGGCTTCTTGATTAAATTTTAATATTTATTTAGAAGGTGATATGACCATCTTAAGACTGAAACAATAGTTAACGCAAGTGAAAACATGCACAGATCATGATAAATTAGAGTATATAATATGTTACTTGCAATAAATTAACAAGAGGCTCATTTGGGAATCAAAGATCACATACATTCATTTAGTTATTAATATCGTTTCAAAATACCTATGTAGTTCTATTGTTCATATAAGAATATTTCTAACCAAACCCTTCAATATCTATAGTGTTTAGAGAGGGAGCCAAAATACAAGGTCATTCCTAAAGGAATGTTTAAACCAAACCTAATAGTTTCAAGCCCATTTATAGCACTTAATCTCCCAAATATAGAAACAATATATTGATAGTGTGAGTAAAATGAGTTCTAAATACTAGCTATTTAATTATGGTAATGATAAAGAGCCACTCAATCCTGTGTTAAGATTTCACAAAACCAATCTTTAAAAATTAATATTTGGATTAAATATTTTTATTATTTTGAATATCTTCCCACACAATAATGATATTATTCATAATAATCTTATTTTTATTAAGGATAAAGGTTTTCGGACTAGGGCCCTACCCAGGCACAAAAGGCTTGAAAACTTAGATAAATACATTGATACACCAAGAAACAAAAAAAAAAGAAGCTCCCTAGCAGTTCAAGAAACAACGAGAAAGGAAAAATAACTATCTTGTGAAAGGATATTTCTTCTTGTGTAACATTTTCCATCTTTTAGAAACCTCCTCAATAGGAAGAATAAATTCAAGTTAATTAATTCGTAGGTATTGATTTTTTCTAAGGATACCAAGGAGGGACATTCTCCTTAGATGCTTTAAAATAATTTGGTTCAATATTTTTAGTCAATTACATTTCCCCTTTTAATTTCCCCTTGTTTTCTTTAGCTGGAATTTCCCTAAGAGGAGTTTCTACGACTGTTTCGTAAAATTCCTCTAAGTCTTTACATGAATCAAGATCTCCCTTAGAATAAAATACCAAATTTTCTAGGAGGGAATCTTTCAACCAATGTTCACCGGTAGTATGTCCTAATGTGAAACAACTCATGCATCGGAAAGGAAAAACTTCTCAATCTATAGGTTATGTCTATGTTCTTTTTTGGATTGTAAGATCAATGTTAGTAGGAAGGTTCATTAAGGTGTCAAGCTCAACTAGAATTTTGGCATAGGTTATGTGTGTGAAAAAATTGTAGAGGTAAATGAGGCAGTCTAATCAAGTTTGGTTTTCAAGAAAAATAGTTTGTGGTTGGGTTAAAAGATGGGAACTAGGGGTTTATCAATATTTAGTTTGATTGACATGCCCAAATATTTCTATCAATGGTGTCCTTATTAAAAAAATAGAATAATTGTTCCCTTAGCAAAGGGATAAAGATATAACCTATCAATAAGAAGGGGCATCAAATGATTTGTCATACATGCATGGAGGATTGGAAGGTTGTTCCAAAGTTAGTGAATCTACATATCAGGGCATAATATTTGTAGTTAATCTTTTCCTCAAGCAATTCTTCACCAAAGGAAACATAGGGAGTGTTGGTAGTAGGCGTCACGTGATTAAGATAATTTCTCCCTATAGCGCCTCCTTTAAAGAGTGATCAACCATCTCCGAATGACCCTGAACTTCCTTCGTCCCCTTAGCAATTGTCTTCAGAATAAAGAAATTAGGTGTAGGACATATAGAGGCCTTTCCGCTAATGTTTTCTTGAACACCATGAATAGAAGGGTTTTCTAGATCAAGATAGGAAAGAAAACATACATGCATATGTCCAAACCATTTGCTCCATCATCAGGGATCGTCTACTACTGACCCTCCAAAAAATATGACCCCTCAAAACCTCCAATAGAGTTGGAATGACCGCCTGCACATATCAAATGCCCCTATCTATCCACATTACCCTATAACAACCCATATGGGGACAAAGAATTAGAGAATAGAATTACATCAACAACAAACCTTCCATTTTTTCCTTCCAAGCATCCAAACTAGCCGCCAAAAACTAGAAAAGGGGGAAATGTGAAAATAAGATAGATATTTCACCATCGCCAGTAGAAAGGACCTTATTCTATGGAAACCCAACATCAATAAATACCACAATGTTCATTTGAACTCCCACTCCTGGAAGCAGAGTATCCTCCTCCACAATTTCATTGTGTCCTCCATCGCTATAGGGTAAGTGATTAGGTTTAAGGTTGGGAAAAGCTTTCAAAGAGTCTTTTGCGAAGAGATATCAGAGAATCAATCTTTTGATGTTCTTGTCAGTTAGAAAATGTTGTGTAGAATTTGAGTTATCAAATCAACAAATGGGGAAACCAGTATTTCTTAAAGTACTTAATCTTGATTTTTAAATATAATTATTAGGTGTACATCGGGAAGATTGATGGGTATGTAATTTGATATAATATAGGGTAACTATTATGTGGAATGAACTTGATACTAAAGTAATTCAAAAGTCACCCCAAAAAATCAATATTTTATTTTGTTTAAATATACTTTGTGGATGTCTACACAAGTAGTATACTAAGGGCTTAGGAAAAACACAAAGGGGAAGCAAAAAATTAAAATGAATTTATCATTTTTGATTTAAATGACAACTTATTTAATATCATTAAGGGAGTGATATCACAAGTGAATATTTTATTTTAATAAATATTAGATTATTGACTAACTTAAATGCATTATAAGATGGTAGGTTATCTAGCACTTGAAAAATTCTTAGAATAAAGCACTCCATTTTAGTTTTGTAGAAAGAAATGAAGTATTTAAATAATATTAGTTAGCCAATCATTAACTTACTTAATGGATTTGATTTTTTTTACAATAAAAAATACTAATTTTTAAACGTATCAACAACCCTTAACTAACAGAATCTTAAACTAGTTTTAAATAACTTTGACTCGTGTTATTTGTCAACATTAACATTCTATCTAATTGTGATGCTTAAATTTTGATAGTTACATGTAAAGGGGAGAGATCGAGATCCTATGAAGTTGTCATAAATTCATGTTATAAAAACTCATCATCTTACTGATGAAAGATGAATTCCTTCTTGTTGAAAAAATGTAATTAAGTTGTTGACTTGAATGATAACAATAGCCCACTGATCAGACAATCTAATTTGTCACTGTAGTGCCCACCTCTTCTTACAGTAGTTATTTTACTGACTAATTACATTTATTTGATGATGCACATGGGTTTTATCACCATTTCGATACTAAATGTTCTTATTATGGTTTTTTGACGACACTTGTGGTGATTTGGACGTATAACACGAGGCTAGTATTATGAATCATTATCATAGCTTTTGTATTGTATGGTTTAGGATATTAGAAAGTTATGGCACAATGGATATTATTTCATATATGATGGATAGATGTATGGTTTCATCGTATACTTGCATATCATTATATTTTAAATGGCTATTTAAATGTCATCATGTAATGCGTAGATGGATAGAATAACTTGACTTAATATGGATGCATATGATTAGCATTTATTCATTTCATACAAACATTTATTGTTGTATACATACATTATTTATCCATGATTGACTTATTGAGAGTATTTATTAGTATATTTTATCGAGCACACATGTTTAATATTTGTATTGAGTGTGCATATTACAGGACACATGAGAAAGTGAGTTTCATGGTAGCTTCGCCTCGAGTTGCACAAACGATTCACTGGGTCGAAGTCCTTAGCCATGCATGATTATTTATAGCCTTGTGTGTATGTGGCATATTCATATTTGGGCACCATGGGTGATCCTTAATTATAATTTTGTTGATTGTAATTTATTTTAGTCTTGTAATGAGCTAATTTAGGGACCTAGTGGTCCCTACATGTGTTAGTTATTTTGTAAGATAATTAATAATGTTATTTGTGGTTTGGGACCACATATATTTCATTTGGGTGGGACCCACCACTTCAAACCTTGTTCCATTTATCCAATATTGAATTTGGGATAAATATGGCACTTTCATAGACATCTTTTCAATTTGGTTGTTCCC
The DNA here is from genome assembly GCA_019776745.2 of Taxus chinensis. Taxonomy (NCBI): domain Eukaryota; kingdom Viridiplantae; phylum Streptophyta; class Pinopsida; order Cupressales; family Taxaceae; genus Taxus; species Taxus chinensis. Next base: position 760,978,247 of record CM034150.1, on the reverse strand, counting down.
CTTTGATGGAGATGAGCCCCTTAGACCCTACCTATGGGTAGGGAGGTCTCATTTTAAGGAAAAATGGAATTTTCCCTTTGATTTAACCCTTCAGATGTCTTCATTCTTGTAAGAATGGTTAGCTTTTGTGTTTCTGAAAAGTTATAGGGTGTTTGATTAATTTTCATTCTAGGGAATTTGTTATATTACAACCTAAAATGCTATTTTAGACTCATTATTAATTTGGGAATATTTTTTGGGTAGATGAGATGGATGACACATGTCAGCCTCTCATTTGTAAAGATTGTAAATTTTTTATTGTTTTTATACTCCCTCATGGATAGGGGTTGGGACTTGTTTGTCACTATTGCTTTTGGAGTTAGGATTGGGAGAGCTTGGGAGCTTAGAGCTAAGGAGAACATGTGTTTGGAGTTGGATTGCAATATTTTGAGGTAGGCTCCACACTCATGTTTTTGTTTCCATATAATAATGTAAAAAGATGGAATGGTTTTTGAATTTTGTTTGTTACATATGTTTTTCAAAGGTGTATTGTGTGTTTGTCAATCCTTTCGCTTTATCCCATTCATCCTAAATTTTGAGGTGGATTTTTGAAATTTTATGGGGAAAAGGGAGGATTCTTCCCTCTTAAACCACATGGCTTTATGGCCAAGCCATGATTGTATTATTTTATTCCTCCCCACATATGGTTTGTTCTGGAGAAGGATTATTGATATGGTTTGAAATTCCTTCACCATCCTTGGCATGGAAACCATGTAGATTTTGAAAATTCTTCCAAAAATGGGCTATGGGAAAGAGAGAAATGGAGGGAACGTTGGAAGTATTCATAGTTATCCTATGGTTGGTTCACACTTTGGTTTAATATGGGCTTCTTGCCACTCTTTCCCTTAGAGGAAGAATGTGGATTTTTTCCTCATGTGATAAGTGTTGTTCATTACTTTTTGTATGCACGAAAAATTGTTGTGTGTGTGTGTGTGTGTGTGACCCTTGTTCCCTTCACTTGTGCATTCTTGAGGCTTGCTACTATCTCTCTCATGGGCTTAGAGGGAGGCTATCATGTCCTCCATTTGTTGGGGATGGAATGTAATGATGATAATTGGTTTGGAGGTAACTGGGCTTGTACTAATTGTGCTATGAAGACTATTCTTGGAGTGGAAACTTGCAGATTTTGGCTTGGAGTTTGGAGAAGAAAAATTAGAAACTTTGATATGTTGTTCCTCATTTTGGGGAGGTTTATCCACTTGTATTTTGTTTCTCTTTTAATGATGTTGTAACTCTTTTTTAGTAGTCTTCCATCTTGGGATGTATCTTGTACCTTGGAATTAAATATGTTGTATCATTTCTTAAGTTTTCTCCTTGATTGATAAGGAGCTTGAATGGTTATCTTTAGATGGTTGAATCTTTTATCCTCCCTTAAAGAGGGAAGTATTGTGATATTGTAATATTTATTCTTTCAAGTTGAAATAAACTTCCATTCTTGCTTTTGATAAATTTTGTAAACTTTTGTTAGTGGAAGTTTTATGGGTATACTTTTATCTATTTGAAAAGAATGATTGTAAGGATTAAAATTTTGAATAGAAAGGTTGGATTATATTTTGTGTTTGAAATGAAGAATGGATGAAGTGAATGGTTTTGGAGCACAAGAATACATGTTATCCATGTTCTTTTTTTTTCTCATTGTATTAAGAAAAAATATCTCACACTTATTTGTTCATGGTGTAACCCAAAGAATGTTCCTACTTGCATGAGTCATATAAAAGAAAATTTATATAGATATAATGCAGATTTATTTGTTGTAATTCTTAGTATATGTAGAAAGAAATGTAAAGTGATGGTATATTGTTACTATGGATTTAACTCTAAAGGGAAAATTTTATTTTATTCTTTTCTCTTTTGTGTTAAATTCAAATATTAGGAACATAGTTAACTTGTTGTAAATTTTAGCTATGTCACAATTCTATACTTTCGAGATATTAGTGAAAAAAAAGAATCAATAAAATTTTATTTGGAAAACTTCCTCTTAAATAAATATGTTCATCCTTGTGTTCAAGAGTTGAAGGTTTTAGTGCATCTCTTGCTCTTCAAATGATTACAACATTATCTTGTTATATTAGTGCTCTTCATAAGGGAAAGTATGATATAAGTTTTTTAATATAATTAGCTTTTATGGTATTACCTTCCTCATTATTTCTAAAATATTTCCAAACCACAAATAATTCATGCAATTAAAATTTTCATGTCTATATGATCACCACACACACACACACACACATTTTTGGTAAAAGAAAAATAATATTTCAAGTTATTGAACTCGGTTATTTTATTTTTAGAAAGATGGGTTTTCACACACACACACACACAGATATATATATATATTGAAGTTTTATATGGACGAGTTTTTCGTTTGAAATAAAAATATGTGTATGGGAGGGAAAGGCCACAGCTGGCCCTACCCACACAATCTCATCACTCTCACCTCCATTTTAACCCTCCTTCCTCAAGCTGCGGCACCTTGTCACTGTCCCCTCCTTCAAAGTGTAGCCACTCCTCCTCGTACACCCGACCGTGGCTCAAATACCCATACTTCCATGACCATGAACATAACCCTACACAGAAAAAGGAATAGGCCAGTAGAGTCAACCACCTCTGTGGATGTGTGTGTATGTCTATGTGTGTATGTACATGTACATACACACACACACACACATATCTCTATATATATTTATGTATGTATGTATGTATGTATCCTTGTGCCTATACTTTGTTGAAAAAAAAAAATATGTAGATAAATAAACCCATAACAAGAAAATATCTAGATTAATGGCAAATAATTAAGGTAATGATAAAATTCACTATGGGGGAATTGGGGTTCCCAAATCTCCACTCAATGAGATCTATGTTAAATGAAAAAAATTCTCCATGAGCTTCATATCCTCCATCCTCTTCTGAATAATTCTACCCATGCAAAAGTAAAATAAAGAAAACAATGAAAAAGGAAAAGAAAATAAGGTATCAGGTAGAGGATTGGGGTTCCTTGGTATGACCTGAGATCTAGGGTTAGGAATAAAAGAATCTAGAGATGTGATTTAACCCTCTCACTTTTTATTTTAGGGAATAAAACAGTTAATAAATTTAATGGGTTAATGGGGGTAAATAAATTTATTAGGCGCATTAGAATAATTAAGGGGTCCTATTTACTTGGACATTAAAGTGATCCTTAGATATGGATTCAATAAATAAATGTGTTAGAATGTGGGAAATAGTGTTCAATAATTGGAAAAAAATTCAATATATGTTAGGAAATAAAATAAATAGAGGAATATGGGTTAAGTGTGTATCCTAAACCAGTAACCAATAGGGAAATTTAATTGGTCATTGTATAACACATTTTTAAACAAAAAATATTTTCCCAAATATTTAGGTTACTAAGGTTGTTTATTGAGTGTAAAAATGTGGGGAAGTACAATCACTTAGGTCTATGAACCATATTCAAACTGACAAGGACTAATGATATTTAATTAGAAGAGTAGTCTAACTTTTGTCATTAGAGATAGGTGGATTATATTTAAATAAAAAAAAATCTCATATTATTTTTCATGAGTTCAAAATTAAATTATATTTTCAAATCATGTGGTCCAACAATTGGTTGTTGAAATATTTCTTTTGGATGTTAATGTAATAAACATAATGAAAAAACCATGTATCTCCGAACAGAGTTCGATGGATTCATTAAGGTATTTGAATAAATTAGATTCTAGAAAAAAATATTTTAACCTGAGATACATATGAATAAGGTTTCTCATGATATATAAATTACCTATTAAATGATTTAACAAGTTTCTCAATGAATCTCATAAGAGGGAGATGGATAACATAAACTCATTCCTAGTAAGATTTTGAGGTTATCTTGTTTTTTCACCGAAAATTATCTATTATAGTAACATTATACCACAAGGGTATTGTTGATAAATAATGAGGCATGATTGATGATGAAATTACAATAATAAAAAACAACGGGAAAAATAAAAATCCTTTTGTCATTTCTTGCACTCTGTAAATCTTGACCCCATGAAGTTTCTATTGGTTATGGACTGGTTTATCAAATATTCCTTCAGAGAAAGCTCACCTAATAAAATAGTCAACAAAAGTGAGATATCAAATCAATTGCAAGCCTTATAGATTTCAATAAATTCAATGTAAATAACATGCAAAAGGAGATCTAAGTGAGAAATGGTATCTTTTGGAACACCTTCAAAATGAACTCCCTTTCCCACTTTGGTGCATGGGTGTTTTGGATTATTTCATTGTAATTTGCATCAATTACCCGAAAATGTGACCATTTTTTTTTTTGCAAGGTGGGTGCGTTTGCATACAGGTTCAAACTAAAACAGTCTCGTAATGCTTCGGGAACGAAGATGATTCAAGTTAAGGATATTTAAATTCATCTCATTCGACTTTTTACAAAATGGAAAGGAGGGTCGTCTTTTGAGTTGCTTTGTCTAATGTCTGGTGATATCGCAACAGCAGTGTTTTCAATGCTAACCTTAGAGTAAGGTATAATTTGTTATGAAAGGAATAAACTATCCACTCGATTTTTTTTTTGGTTTTATTATCCATTTACATTACGTAATCTCAAGAATTTAATACATTATGTTATACATACATATATATGTATATATATATTCTATATGTATATATATATATGTATATATATATGTATATATATATTGTATATGTTATATATATATATATGTATATGAATACATATATCAAGGAAATCATACGATAAGATATATACTTGAACATTATATTACTACATTGTATGTCTTTATCTATTTAGTTGTCACATAGCACCTTATTTATATTAAGTTTGTTTAATATATGAAGGTTGTATTATGTGTCACTAATATTTTATATAGTGGTTAACACTTGATACTAGCCTATACAGCTACACGCAATCCTTCAGTAGGATAAACATATATATATATAACAGAAACAAAGGACCAAATCTTTGTCACGTTTACTTCTTGAACAAAGTTTAAATCTTATGGTTGGGGAAGCCACCCAACCCTGTCCACCACAGAGACCCCCTCCTTGCGGGCAGACAACTCCCCTAGGCGTATAATTCTCTTTCATTTATTTCCCTTTGAAAAGAAATGCAAAATCTAAACTCCACATAGCCGCGTGGCTTAAAGAGGCAAATGAATGTAAACCTAACTCTGGACAGGCATTTTCAACTATCCTCGGGCCACACAAATAATCCCTTTATTTAGATTTCACAATTCCCTCGCTGTACAGTCGTCCTCTTGTTGTCCCAGCCATGCCAAAGAAAATGGAGGTGGTAGGAGGAGCTGGATAGGTCAGAGGAGCAGATGAGGATGCTGTTTTCAATGCCCAGACTGCGTGGAAGAAGGTGAAGGGAGTACAAACACGCTAGGAGGCACAATTTTAGACGGGATGACTAGTTTGTGCTCTATCCTGGGCGTGAGAAGAACTGCCTATGGTTAAAAACGGAGTTATAGGCCAAAGGAAGGGCGAGGTAACCTTCATAATCTCTGAGGGCTGAGGAGGTGTGCATCCATGGTGGAGAACTTTAGTTCCACCTGCCACTGGAGTCAGACAGGTGAGCAGGCTGTCCAACAATGTTGTTATCTGTTCAGTATTGAATGCATCCTCAAAAACGGGTCTCACCTTCAAGATATTTTTATTAAAATTTATTATGAGACATCATAGACGAGAGAAGAGGAGTTCTCATAGAAGTAAATCTGTTTCATATTAGAAAGTTCATGAGGTAGTTGGGTTTCTAGCAAACAGTGCAAAGGAGACTGCATACGCCTATTCTGATTGCTTTTACTCAGCTGTTTTAGTTTAGGTGACGTTTCTTTTTTTGTTTATACTCGAGAATGCCCATCTTAGGTAGAGTCCTTCATCAGCGAAAGAGGGAAATATCTCCTATCAAGCAACAGTGGGTGTTGGTCAAGGAATCCTCATGTTTAAATTTATTTTTTAAACTATATGGAAGCACATCTACAGATCATTTAGAGTATTAGACGGTATTGATTTTGGCACAAGGTACATTCGTTTATAGATTATGAAAAAGTACGACACAGTCTACAAATTATGAATCTTACTTAACTTATTATGGACATTCTCGATGTTTCTTGACAACACGAATGTACAGATGGTACAAGGTGTTGTTGTTCGCTGTGAAAGAGAGCGACCTCTCCATCTCTGCTGCCAGGCATATTCAGTTATATGCGCAATTTTCTTTGTTATTGTAAGCATGGAGACCACGTAGGTTAAGTATGTAATTCATTAACATTATTAATTGAATGGTGGTTTATTTGTATCATAGGTTAGTAATAGTAGGTTGTGGTATATATATATATATATAACATAAATAATAATTAATAATAGCCTTAATATTATTACAATTTATTATTGATAAATTCATTAGTTTTAGTATTACTTAAGATAAGAATGATATTCAAACCTACTAGTACTTTTGCTAGGCATTAAGGGGTGTTGGGCATCGAACTTGATAAATTTAGAGTATTTGCATTCACATTTATTTCTAGCCAACTTTATATAGACATTGCATGAAATTTTAAGCAAGTTGATTTCCATTTCTTCTACAATTTGTCAAAAATTTCACAACGGATACTCAAAAGAAGGTATGAACATAGTAGATTTACTTTATTGGCACAATGAAAAATAGTTGAATAAAATAAATTAACTCTACCTATTTAACCATACTACAAGAAGGAAACGTACACTAATATTCTCTCTTTTCAATACCTCTATTTATTTTTTTTACAACAAAATGAGATCTAGTATGTTTATATATATATATATATATATATTGTAAATATCCTAATATTACACATAAGAGCCCAACAATATTTTCATTATTATTTTTTAAAGTAAGATCTATCAACATTTCAACAAGAAGGTCATATACAACAAGCTTTCCAATCAGTATATTTACAAGATTATCACAAGCATTTTGTACATACTATTTCTTTATTTCTTTACAATCCTTGCAATAATGCAACCATCTTTCAAGTAAAATTTGCATTCCACCATGTGACTTTTGGTGCAATATAGATTACAATGTCCTTTAATTTTGAATGAAAATAAGATGATACAATTCTCTTTCTCCTACAAGTTTACAACAAAATAAATTATAGAAGGTAAATGGAAAGAGTCTTCACAAGCTCCAAGGTGCTCTTCATCCATGCTCCAAGTTCCAAGTGGCTCAAATCACAACCAAGATAGGGGGAGAGGCAATGCTCTCCTCCCAACCAAAACTCAATGGAGAAGAGAAGCAATCTCCTCCATTGACCCCCGAGCCCCAAACACAACACAATGAAGGGTGGTCTCCAACTCAAGGCAACAATACTTGCTTCCACAATACAATTTCTTCACAACATTCAAAGCTAAAAATAGAAGGAACAAAGAGACATACAAATAACACCAAACTTTTCACAACAAGGCTTTCATCCAAGCCAACAAGAGATGGAACTATGGGAAAGTTTTCCTTATGCCTCCCCATTGAGATGAGATGCCCATCCAAAACCCTCCACAATAAAACTCAAGCCCCTATGACTCTTATGCCGCCCTCAAGTACCCCTTTTTCCTCCCATACTCTAATGCCTCCCTCCTCTTATGGCTCCCTCAAGAATAAGGTAAGAATGTAAACATTCTCACCCAAGATGGGCATCCCTCTCAAACTCCCTCCACAATAGCCTAATCTACTCTTATGCCTCCCTCATGAGTATTCCCATAGACCTCTCCTACACTACACAATAAGCATTCTATCCATTTTTCACAATACACCAAAGTAAACATGCATTATTCACAAATTTAGCATAGAAGCAACAATAATATGAAAGCAAAACAAAGGAGAAGGTTTCCTACCTCTCCATTGGAGAAGCCTAAACCAAGAAATTTTTCCAAGCTCCCTCCCAAAACAATCCAAGCATGCAAGTCCAAGCACTCTCTTTTTCTCTTTCTCCCAATTCTTTTTCTCTCCCAAAAATAAAAAGAGAGAACTCTTCAACAAAACAAAAACAAAACTCCAACCCCCTCAACAAGAGAGGAAATTTCCATAAATAGACAAAAGGAAGAGTGAGGGTGATGTGGCTCCTTGTAGGATGCCACATCACACATCCTCAAGACCACCTCCCTTTAGTCAACTCAAGTCCCAAAACACCATAAATGGGTGGTTGGGTTGAATGACATCTCTAATCCACATCCATCCCTTCCCCATGTGTCCTAAGGCACAATTAAATGCAAAAGAAGACAAGTGCACTCCAAAGTCACATTTCCCTTCCCAAAAAAATAAATAATCCCCTTTTTGGATTCCCAACCCATAGATATGGTTGGTAAGGGGTTTTGGGAAGTGTGGGACAAGTTCAACTTGTCCCACAAGTCCCCTAAAATTGCCCAAAATCTCAAATTCGAGATTCAAAGGATTTGGAGTGGTCAACACTTCAAAACCAAACATTCAATACATGAGGAAACACAAGGCTTAAGGAGCCAACCATCAAAATTTATTACACCCACTTGACTTCCTTCCAAAACTTAAAAATTAAAAAAAGATATTACCTTAATCTAAACACACTTAGCAAAGTAATTTTAAAAAAAGAAACATCACAAATAAAATCACCTACTAAAGTAAGTTAAAACAAGTAATTAAAATTCTTACCCCCTTGGTCACATTAGAAAATTTCCCCCCCATGGAAATTTTCTTAACACATAAAATAACAAAGGTAACACAATACAATTTACTAGTTGCCTTGATGACCAAATGTTGTAACCACCCAACATCCTGTTGTGTTTGGTTCCCAATCCCCCTTTAGGTTGTGATCCTGTCGTGTTTCCTGCAAAATACAAATTACCTCCTTCGGCCTTGCGGCCATGTCAAAATATCCAAAATAACCATATGCATGAAATTTATTAACATCTATACGTAATTCAATCAATCATCATTTCTAGGTCTAAATCACAAATTAATTATGCATTTCATCATCATCCAAACTTATAGTAATGTAAATTTCAACAAATACATTATACTCATCATGGCGAAGAAATCCAATGTTAAAACACATGAAATATATCCATATAAAAACAATATCGGTATCCAATAGTCTATCCATGAGTCAGTGTAGATCATACTGAAAACAAAATCCAATCATAATCCAAATGCATCTAGTCACAAAACATCATGCTAATCAACATAAGTATAAATCATGTCCATATCCAAAGTCTGCATAACTCAAAATGGTAATCAACTAAGTGTCGTAGGGAAGTGGGCATTACATCCCCCTCCCCTTAGACTAGACTTCCTCCTGGAAGTCACTGAAATAAGTGTGGAAACTGAGCTCGCAATGATGTAGCATCCTCCCAAGTAGCAGCAGTCTCATCGTACCTGTCCCATTAGACCTGAACCTGATCAATCTCTCTGCCCCGAAGGCCCAGGGTCCTGCAATCTAAAATGTGCACGGGCTCCACCATCACCTGCCCTTGATCCTGCACCTACAATGCAGTCCAATCTAGCACATGAGAAGCATCAGAAACATATCTCCTAAGCACAGAAATTTGAAATACATCATGGATGCGCGACAAGCTAGGTGGTAGTGCTAGATGATGGGCTAAGGGGCCGAGGCGCTCCAAGATCTCAAAGGGACCCACAAATCTAGGAGCAAGCTTAAAACCTTTTCCATAATGGATAGGGCTCTTATGCGGTCTGACACGAAGGAACACCTTTGTGCCTACCTCAAAACTGCGATTTGTCCTATGTTGGTCTGCATACTTCTTCTGTTTATCCTGTGCCTCCTGCAATCTCTGTCTGATCAAGGTAACCTGCTGCTCCATGTCCTGTAATAATGCTGGCCCAAGAGAAACCCTGTCCTCAATCCTGTCCCAACTAAGAGGTGTCCTGCACTCTCTACCATATAATGCCTGAAAGGGAGCCATGCCTATAGAACTCTGGAAACTATTATTGTAGGCAAACTCCACCAAATACAGATATTCCTCCGATCTCGACTGGTGATCCATCATGTACATCCTGAGTATGTCCTCCAAAATATGATTCACCCTCTCTGTCTGTCCATCGGTCTCAGGGTGATAGGCTGTGCTGAAATTAATCCTTGTCCCAAGAGCATACTGCATGGTTGTCCAGAAATGGGAAGTGTACAAAGGGTCGCGGTCGCAAATGATCTTCCGCGGAAATCCCATGTAATCTGACAATCTCATCAAGGTATACTCGTGCCACAGCACTTGCTGTATAAGTGGTCTTCACTGGGGAAAAGTGAGCTACCTTCATCAATTTATCCACTGTGACCATGATGGCGTCGTGATGGTATCTCGACATAGGTAATCCAACTATGAAGTCCATCAGAAATTGTGTCCCACTTCCACTCTGGTATGGCATGAGGATAGAGAAGGCCAGCTGGATGTTGATGCTCGGCCTTCACCCTCTGGCACTCTAAACAGTGGGATACAAAATAAGATATGTCTCTTCGAAGTCCTCTCCGAAAGTACAATTGTCTCAAGGTGGCGTGCATCTTCTTCACCGCGGGATGGGCTGCGTAAGGTGCACGATGAGCCTCTATCAAAATGTCATGTCTCAAGCCTCCATCTCTGGGAACATATATCCGGCCTCTATGTCTGAGAAGGCCATCTGTCTCTAGTGAAAATCCATCAAATCTCCCCTCAAGGGGTCTCTGAGACTCAATCTATGCTCTGGCTGCAAGGTAGAAACTATCATGAGGAAGTTGCTACAAGATCCTACTCCGTAAATCTGTGCCCATTGAGGTGGCTATAGCCACATGTCTCCGTTCTACTCAAGGCATCTTCATGTCACCACATTCTCCTTTGACCTTGAGATTGGGCACATGCTCTATCTCCATGTCATACTCACAGAGTACCGCACTCCATCCAACGTCATGGGTCTGACGAGCAGTTCAAAGGCAGATTGGGCATGCGTGAAGAGGTGGCGAAGACTCAAGTGATCAGTCCTGAGTGTAAATCTCTAGCCAAGAAGAAAATGTCTCCACCGCACTAAGGCATGTACTACTGCTGCAAGCTCAAGGCCATGGGTCGGATAATTGAGCTCATAATCTTTGAGTTTGCGAGACTCAAAGGCAACTACTCTACCCTCCTGCATTAGCACACCTCCAAGTCCTGCCAAGGAAGCATCTGTGCATACGAAAAACTCTCCATGAGGATTTGGCACTGCAAGGATAGGTGCTCTCATAAGGCATTCCTTCAGTGTACTAAAGGCCTGCTCACATCTATCTGACCATAAAAACTTCTTCCCTTTCCGCTGAAGAGAAGTGATAGGGTGCGCAATCCGAGAAAAGTCCTGAACAAACCTCCTGTAGTACCCTGCTAGACCCATGAAACTACACACCTCGGTCACACTAGTGGGTGCTGGCCAATCCATGATGGCTCGAATCTTGGAAGGATCGACTGCGATACCTTCCCCTGAAATGATATGGCCCAAATACTGCACCTCAGGCTGAAAGAACGCACACTTCTCCAAGTTCCCGTAAAGGCGCTGCTCGCGAAGACACTGAAGAACTTGGCGAAGGTGCTCCTCGTGCTCCTCACGTGTGCGTGAGTAAACCAAGAATGTCATCAAGGAAGATGAGCACGAAGTGATCAAGGAAGGTCCTGAATACCCCATTCATCAAACTCATAAACACTGCGGGGGCATTCGTCAAACCGAACGGTACCACTGTGAACTCGTAGTGGCCATATCTCGTGCGGAAAGTTGTCTTGTGAATATCTGTCTCCGCAATCCTGAGCTGATGGTACCCTGACTTAAGATCTATCTTGGAGAAAATGGTAGCCCCCTTCATCTGATCAAATAAATCATCAATGCGTGGAAGGGGGTAACGATTCTTGATCGTTACTTTATTCAGCTGACGGTAATCAATGCACAACCGAAGAGATCCATCCTTCTTCTTTACGAAGATAACTGGTGCACCCCAAGGGGATACACTAGGATGGATTAGGCCTTTCTCCAGAAGGCCCTCAAGCTGCAACTTGAGCTCACATAACTAAGGTGTAGTCATCCGATAGGGTGCTCGTGAGATAGGCTCTGCGCCTGGAACTAGATCTATATGGAAGTCGATCTCACGTGGGGGAGGTAATCCTGGTAGCTCCCCTGGGAACACATCGGAAAACTCTGACAAGATAGGATGATCATCGAGGGAAGGTCCTCTCGACTCATCCTCTGATCTGTCACTGACCGCAATAGCAAACATCTGACAACCCTGTCGTGCACACCGCTTAAGCTGCATAGCGGAGATGGTGCGAATGGAAACAACCCTCCTAACTCCTGATATCACTGACTCTACTCCAAGATCATCTATGCAAGCAATAGTCTTATGGTAACAATCCACTCTAGCTCTGTGAGCAGACAATCAATCCATGCCTAAAATGATGCCATAACATCCTAATGGAAGGATCCTAAGATCATAAGTAGTGGTGAAGGGTCCCAAATCCACTACACACTCCTTGACTAAGGAGTCTACAGAAATCTTGGCTCCAGAAGCCATCTCAACATCCCAACTACGGCCCTACCTAACTGCCACCAGCCTACAACGCTCTACTAAAGATGGTGCAATGAAAGAATCAGAAGAACAAGAATCAAATAATATAGAGGTGGAAATACCACCAATACTACCTGTCGTCTCAATCACAGTACTCTGATGCTCAGCCTGGTGGTTCTCGACCGCTGCGTAGATCCGATGACTCCGTGCCATATCTCCAACAATAGGCTCTAATCTCTGTGTCTTACCCTTGGTAGGGTTATGTGGGCAATCTCTCCAAATATGTCCAACAACACCGCAACCATAACAGCTTCCTGGTCCTCTCCAGTGGGAAGCAGCTCCAGTTGGTACTCTAGATGACTGAGATACAGATCCTGACGATCTGGCTATGGACTGCTGAGGTCTCTGCTGACGAGCTCCTACTGACTGAGCTCTCGGTGCACCCTGTGTCCTGATGGGACCCCTAGGAGGAGGCCCCATACTACGTCCTCTCTGTGCATCAAATCTCTGAGGAGGTCGGTAAGGTGGGCGGGTTTACTGCTGCTGCTGTGGTGGCCTGAATGAAGAGTTGCCCTGAACTCTGTCCACCCCGTGGAGGAGGAACTGACCCCTTCGACCTACTATCCTGCATCTGCTGGATACGGCTCCGAACTCTGTCTCTAGCCTGCTGTGTCTTTCCCCGTGTCTCCTCTGCAATATAGGCCTTCTCCACGGCCTCTCCTAATGTCTGTGGGCAGTGAATGCGCACTGCAACCAGCTAAATCCAAGTTCAGGCCCCAGATGAACCTATGAATCCGTACCTGCTCATCCTGCATATAGTCTACGTACTGAAGTAGGTCCAAAAATTGACTCTCATACTCAGCTACTGTCATCGATGCCTGACGGAGGTCATGAAACTCGTCTATGCGCTGCTGTATAAATCTCCTGGGTAAATACCTGCTCCTGAAACGCTCCTCAAACAACTCCCAGGTAATCATCTCTGAGTCAACATGGAGCTTCTGCTCCTCAGTCCTCCACCAGACTCCTGCTCCATCCTTCAGAAGATGGATCGCAACACGAGCTTTCGTGTTGCTACTACAAGGACAGAGCTTGAAGCATCCGCTCAAGCTCACCAACCAGGCCTCTGCCTGAAAACCACCTGTATCACCTGAATAGTGAGAGGGTCGTAACTTCAAGATCTCCCTGATATGGTTTGCAGCTAAGGTAAGATGAATCCTAGGTCTCTCTGTATGCTCCTCCCTCTGTCTAGGGCTCCGAGACCTATCCCTATGTCCTGAGATCCTGTCCACATGTCCTCTCTGTGGTGACTCTTCCCTAGCTGACTCCACAAGGAAGTTTTCTGCCCTGTGCTCCTCGCTATGTTGAGGGGATACCTGGGCATCTACTGATGGTTCCAAACTATGTCTAGCAAGTCGTCCTCCCAAGGGCTCTCTGCGTATAGCGGCATTGACATCCTGGAGTGTCTGTACAAGATCTGAGGTAGAAGGGATGCTACGGCCTGCTCTGGGCGGTGTTATGTCTAGGTCTATATGAAGAGACCCCTGGCCCAATCCGCGCCTCCTGGACAAATCAAGGCGAGATTTAGTTCATTGTACTAGGTCTTGTGTCTAATTTTCAAAATTTGTTTTTTACTATAATTAGCAATATTATGGCTTTAATATTTTAAAAGAATAATGTTTTGCACTAAGTTAAGTGTTCTTGTTTCACGTTTACTGCGTGTGCCCAAAGGGTCACAGCTTCGAACCCCTGGCTCTGATACCAAAAAATGTGACGACCGCAAAAAAGACAACACCGCGCTCACGATGCCGACGACGCACGACAACGATGACGACGACGCCGACAAACAAACAAACGTTCCAAAAATGTGACAAATTTTTTTTTTGTTTCTCTTTGCAGGGTGAGACCGCATACAGGCTCGAACTACAAGTCACGATAAAGCTTCAAGGTAAGAGATATTTGAATCTATCTCATTCGACGTTCCACAGAGATAAGTAGGGTCGTCATACGAGTAAATCTGTCTAATGTCTGAAAAAAATCGTGACAATAATATATCTGAAAGGTAACCCCAGAGGATGATATAATTTATTTTGAATTGAATACATTAACCACTTCGATTTTTATCCTTACTTAATTATTCGGTTATATTAGGTTATTTCAAAATTTAATACATTATAATATATATATATATATATATATATATATATATACTTTATTATTCAGATATATTACGTTATTTTGAAATTTAATACATTATAAAATATATATATATTCATGTATAATGGAAGGAGTCACACTTTATGATAAGCATACTTTGGCGCTAAACTATTTCATTGCATTTTATAGTTTTATATGTTTAGGCATACACACTAACCTATTTATGTCTAGTGTAATTATTATATGAAATTTTTAATACCTATCATACCGCTATTACCTAGAGTAGTGTTTAGTACTCAACTACCTAGCTAGATCCCTATTTTCAATAACTAGCAAGGTATGTTATTTCAAACCATTACTAAATGCCACGGTTCGGTGGTGGGTGGTTCAGCCACTACCTGCCAACCCTAAGACTTTCTTTCCCCCCTTGGCATGTACGCCTCCTTCTACAGCCGCATAAACATTCAAAAAACTTTATTTTGCAAACCTAAACGCTGTACAATCGCCCAGACATTCTCCCACTGTCCTGGCCACGTGAAGGCAAAGAGGAAAATCGCAAGCGAGCTCAACCAGTGGCTCAACTAGATCCATCCTTAAATATATATCTTTTTATTGCCCCAGGCGCGTGAGGAGGTGAGTTACCTCCACTTTCATTGGGTGTCGCAGGGTGAGTGCATGGCGGGGATCCACAGGCTGAGAGGGCGTCTAGAAGAGCCGACTGTCCAACTATGTTGTTATCAGTTCAGTATTAAAAGCATCCTCAAATAAAAACGGGTTTCTCTTTCAAGATATTTTTATCAAAAGATTGTGGGACAGAGGAGGCACCCCAAAGGAGAATCACATCAATTAGGGGCAGTGAGAACCGTTAAATAATAGCGGCCTATCCCGTCTGGTTGATATCTGATCAGATGGATCTCTTATACCAGCAACTATTGCTTTTCTACAGCAACATTCTAAAATAGGCGACCCGAGAACTCGTTTTTTTTTTGCAAGCATTGCAGCGATTTAAATATTCTCTTGTGACAGTCAGCACTTGGTGTATTAGCTATCTATCAGGCATATCTACTGAAACGTATCATCATTTCCTTTTATATTAGCAGTTATTCTCTTAGACACGATATAAGGGTGATTGACTGGTCTTGAGTTTGAGACTAACTTCACATTTGTTTGGGCAGTTGCGAAGCCTGCCATGCAGCTTGATATTTGTGAAGCTAAGACCACTCGCAGTGTCCTAATCTGTAAAAAAAAACGTTTAAACAATATTTGTAGGCATTGCAACAATTTAATTATTCGCTGTGGCAGTCTATGCTTTGTGCATCAAGTTGTCTATCAGAATATACAGAGGCGTAATTTTCTTTATTTTTGTAAGCACGCCTTCTACGTAAGCTTACGCATGTATTTCATTGACATTTTCAATTCGATGTAGATTATTTGCATATAAGTTAGTGATAGCATTTTTTATTTTTTTTATTAATATAAATAAAAGAAAATAAATAATAGTACATTAATATTATTATAATTTGATATTAATAAATTCATTAGCTTTGGCATTACTTAGATATCAATTATATTGAAATTATTAGTTTCCTAATAGGTGAGAGGTGGGTAAGAAACTAACTGGGCTTAGAATTTTGTGTTAAAACCTCTTTCTACATATTTTAATAGGGATATTTATATGAAATATCAAGCGGATTTGATCTCTTTTTACAATTTGCAAATATATTGACAATGGTTTCATAAATGAAGAAGCATAATAGAGCTAGAGCCTTGATGATTTCATGGTTATATTGGAGGCTATTTAAAACTTAAGTCCTTTCTTCAATAGTACAAGAAGGGGAAATACACTAACATTCTACTTTTCAATACATCTCCTTTCAAACAACAAAATAAGATCTAACATGCATATTCTTTAGTAATTTCTTTCCAACATTCCACAAAATAATTCAACAACATTTCCAATAAATTTTAGAGTAAGAAAACTAACATCTCAATACAACTTTCCTTCAAATCTTATTACAACATACCCTACTTCATGTGGAACAAATTTACAATAATGGAAGCTAGAGAAAACAAGGCAATATTACATTTCTTTCTCCACTCAAGGTGGGTAATTACATGATGTTTTAACATTGTCAGTTCTTCATCCATGCTCCAAGCTCCAAGTATTTCCAATCACAACCAAGATAGGGGGAGAGGCAACACTCTCCTCCCAACCAAAACTCAATGGAGAAGAGAAGCAATCTCCTCCATTGACCCCCGAGCCCCAAACACAACACAATGAAAGGTGGTCTCCAACTCAAGGAAACAATACTTGCTTCCACAATACAATTTCTTCACAACATTCAAAGCTAAAAAAGAAGAAACAAAGAGACACACAAATAACACCAAACATTTCACAACAAGGCTTTCATCCAAGCCAACAAGAGAAGGAACTATGGGAAAGTTTTCCTTATGCCTCCCCATTGAGATGAGATGCCCATCCAAAACCCTCCACAATAAAACTCAAGCCCCTATGACTCTTATGCCTCCCTCAAGTACCCCTTTTTCCTCCCATACTCTTATGCCTCCCTCCTCTTATGGCTCCCTCAAGAACAAGGTAAGAATGTAAACATTCTCACCCAAGATGGGCATCCCTCTCAAACTCCCTCCACAATATCCTAATCTACTCTTATGCCTCCCTCATGAGTATTCCCATAGACCTCTCCTATACTACACAATAAGCATTCTATCCATTTTTCACAATATACCAAAGTAAACATGCATTATTCACAATTTAGCATAGAAGCAACAATAATATGAAAGAAAAACAAAGGAGAAGGTTTCCTACCTCTCCATTGGAGAAGCCTAAACCAAGAAATTTGTCCAAGCTCCCTCCCAAAACAATCCAAGCATGCAAGTCCAAGCACTCTCTTTTTCTCTTTCTCGCAATTCTTTTCTCTCCCAAAATAACAAAAGAGAACTCTTCAACAAAACAAAACCAAAACTCCAACCCCCTCAACAAGAGAGGAAATTTCCATAAATAGACAAGAGGAAGAGTGAGGGTGATGTGGCTCCTTGTAGGATGCCACATCACACCTCTTCAAGACCACCTCCCTTTAGTCAACTCAAATCCCAAAACACCATAAATGGGTGGTTGGGTTGAATGACATCTTTAATCCAAATCCATCCCTTCCCCAAGTGTCCTAAGGCACAATTAAATGCAAAAGAAGACAAGTGCACTCCAAAGTCACATTTCCTTTCCCAAAACAATAAATAATCCCCTTTTTGGGTTCCCAACCCATAGATATGGATGGTAAGGGGTTTTGGGAAGTGTGGGACAAGTTCAACTTGTCCCACAAGTCCCCTAAAATTGCCCAACATCTCAAATTCGAGATTCAAAGGATTTGGAGTGGTCAACACTCAAAACCAAACATTCAATACATGAGGAAACACAAGGCTCAAGGAGCCAACCATCAAAATTTATTACACCCACTTGACTTCCTTTCAAAACTTAAAAATTAAAACAAGATATTACATTAATCTAAACACACTTAGCAAAGTAATTTAAAAAAAAAAACATCACAAATAAAATCACCTACAAAAGTAAGTTAAAACAAGTAATTAAAATTCTTACCCCCTTGGTCACATTAGAAAATTTCCCCCTCATGGAAATTTTCTTAACACATAAAAGAATAAAGGTAACACAATACAATTTACTAGTTGCCTTGACGACCAATTGTTGCAACCACCCGACATCCTGTTGTGTTTTGTTCCCAATCCCCCTCATGGTTGTGATCATGCTGTGTTTCCTGCAAAATGCAAAATACCTTCTTCGGCCTTGCGGCCATGTCAAAATATCCAAAATAACCATATGCATGAAATTTATTAACATCTATACGTAATTCAATTAATCATTATTTCTAAGTTTAAATCACAACTTAATTATGCATTTCATCATTATCCAAAATTATAGTAATGTAAATTCAACAACTACATTCTACTCATCATGGCGAAGAAATCCAATGTTAGAACACATGCAATATATCCATATAAAATAATATCGGTATCCAATAGTCTTTCCATGAGTCAGTGTAGGTCATATTGAAAACAAAATCCAATCATAATCCAAATGCATCTAGTCACAAAACATCCTGCTAATCAACATAAGTATAAGTCATGTCCATATCCAAAGTCTGCATAACTCAAAATGATAATCAACTAAGTTTCGTAGGGAAGTGGGCATTACAAGCACTCCCCATGAGTTCCGTGACATGGAATAACCACCTCTCATAGATCCTAACTCTAGCGATTGTAGCGGAGACTAACACCTATGGGTTTTAGTCTAATGGAGATCATGGTCCAAAAATGGTATCAAAGTGAAAGGTCTCGAGTTTGAAACTCACTCGGGTAATGTTGAGGGGGAGATTGTTGGCATGTGTATCCAACACTCCCCGTGAGTTTCGTGACATGGAATAACCACCTCTCGTAGATCCTAACTCTGGAGATTGTAGCAGAGACTAACACCTATGGGTTTTGGTCTAATGAAAATCTTGGTCCAACATATTCTTTATTCGAGAAAACTCAATATAAGATTTTGTTTTCGAGACCTTCGGAAAGTAAATGTAATAGTAAAATTAATAACATGTTACTTCAAGATTTGTAATTTAATTATTGGATATGGTACCTAACTTGGCCATGTACTTCTTTCACAAAAGAAATTTTTTATTTTTACAGGCAAGGATCCTCCGTTGTCAAGGTATGCTCTTTTATGTCAGATCACCACCCGACTAAATTTAAGGTTATTTAATAGGGGCCCACTTTCAAATTTCCCACTAAAAAATAATATCTTAATGTCACTTTGTTAAGTCACCTCGGGGTGGTACCACTCATTTCTTAGGTTTGGAACATGGCTCCACGTCTACCATTTGCTGCCATTTGGACCTCATGGGGGGAAGCGCTGATTCATCACACCACTCCGTTTCTCTACCAATTTTGAAAGTAGGTGGCGCTAGTCCGTAAACAAGCTGATTCAGCTCTACAAAATTCAAACAGATCTCATTGTTATTGGAGGAAAACACTTTTAATATTCCTCTTCAAATTCACGCAACTGGAACCTTAAAAACGCTCAAGCTCATTGAGTCTCATTCAGCTTGTGGTTGTCATATCCTATCGAGGATGCATTGATTTAAGGTGGGAGACAAATCCTCTAAAGGTTTTTTTAAATACCTCTGCACCAAGCATGCTGGTCAACAGATCAAACATATTTATGATCCGCATCAGGGGCTCACGAATTTCCTAGAGATAAGAAATGCTTTTGTCAATCACTACCTTCTAGTTTTTCAAGGTCAAGAGGTTTTGATTGAGAAATATCTTTCCTTATAGAAATGTATTGATGTAGTGCCTACTAATATTCTCTACAGAGAGTAGGCCCGCTGCAATGCTTCACTTACCTTAGAGGAGCTCCATGTCACCTTGATCTAGATAGATGATGAAAAGTCACCCGGTCAAGATGGTTTCCCATGAGAAGTTTACAAAACAACTTGGTCATAGGAGTTTCATCAATCAAGGAAACATAAATTTAATCCCTAAAGGTAGAAACCCAGAGCAGAAGAGTAATTGGCATCCTATAACCCTACTAAATGTCTCTTCTAAAAAAAGTTCCAAGGCCTTGGCTCTTCGCATAGTTGATCTGTTGCCCAAAACTGTTCATCCTGAACAAGCTGGTTTTGTTAAATGTTGGTACATTCTTGAAAATTCTATAGCCATGTGGGAAGGCATAGAATGGTCCAGGGTGTCTCTCTAGAGGCCTTTATTTCTCAAAATTGACTTCGAAAAGGATTCTGAGCATATTGAATGGCCATTCATTTTAGCCATGCCAAAATCCATTGGCTTTGGTTACTTCTTTAGATCGAAAGTCAACATTCTGTTTTCAAATGCTTCAGTTTTCCTCACAGTCAATGGTCATTGGTCCACTACTTTCATCCTCTTCCATTCTATAAGATAAGGTTCCCTCTTCTTCTATCCTTCTTTTTTGTTGGTGCTGATGCTTTAGGGTATCTCATTGTGCATCATGCAACTTAAGGTCACATTCGGTAAATTTTTCTTCCTGAGCATGTAATGTAACTCATCAATGTTCATTTTTTTGACGACTCCTTCATTCCCATTACAAAGTCTAAACAAAATGTTGCCAAGGATTTTGACTACCTCGATACATTTTTTCGTACCTGTGGATATAGAATTCAAATGGCTAAGAATCTTCCCTACCATCAAAGTTACTTACCTATTGCAAACAGGTTGAAACATTACCCCCATAGATGGATTGGACGTGGTAAGAAATTCAAATTTTTGGGCATTCATTTCACCTTTGACAATGACTTTACCACATTGTGATAGTATTTTATTAGCATAGTGGAGCTTAAGGTTTCCCGTTGGTCTTCCAAACCACTATCCCTAGTTGGTAATTTTTTACTAAGATTCTTGCCATCACCCACGTGTACTACTCTGCATGTTGGTGCGCTTATAACACTACATTAGCCCAACTTTCCAAGTTGTTGTGGGAATTTTTATGTTGTAAAAGTTCTGGTTCATCTAGATTTCACAGAGTGTTATAGGAGACTTGTTCTCTCCCTCACGAGAAAGGTGGTATGGAAATCATAGACATCTATTGAAAAACTGTGGCTCTTTATTCTAAATGGGTGGTTTAATGTTTGACGGGTAACCAAGCCTAAAAAATCTTGCTACAACATTGCATTACATCCGTATTGAAATAAATGTTTGAATAATATTATGTTGCACACCCTTATTATCACCAAGGTTCCTATCAAAATCACCAACACTTTTGTTTCCCAAAGTATCTCAAAATACTTTGAGATGTTCAATCCATGGATGTGCTTGATTGGCGATGCTTTTCACACAAGTTTTTCCTTTAATTCTCACAATCTTTTGTGGTCTCCTATCATCACTGATGATAATCTTCCACTTGTGGAAACTTTGGGCATCAAAGCTCTTCGGATTTCTTGTAAGGGAATTCATACCATTCAAGATTTGGTTACCCTAAGAGATTTGGTGCCTTGACCTGATCTTAATTTGAAATTCAATCTTTCCATTTCAGACCTCCCTTTGATCTCTAAACTTTAGGAACTTATTCCCGATATTATGATCCACAAGTTGGAGCTTAAACCCCCAGAATCTTGGTGGCGGGATTGGCTGTGGAACCAAGATATTTCTTTCCTTTGCTACAATGCTAAAACAACTTACCATCCTTTGATCCTGTTCTCGCCCACCATTGACAAGCTCCATTCCCAATGAGGTTTACAATCTACACATTTCACTTTGCTTCATTTGATTTTTCATACTTGGAACTCTCTTCTTGAGCCCAATTTTAATCAATTCCTTCAGTGTCTTGTCTATCAAGGTTTTCCTGTTGGTAAACATCTCAGTCATATTAGCATCCTTAATCCTAAATGCTCCTTTTATTCCTTCCCTAAGTCATTTAAAAACATATTTTGGTCAGAGTCTCATGCCGAGGTCATATGAACAATGATTAACTCCTTTTTCTAGACCTACCATCCTAAATTCTTTCATTGGTGTCTGGCTTTATCTCAAAATTTTATGCATTGGCCTCATTATATTGATACTCTTTGGCAATTTTTTTGTTCCTTTATTTTATTTCATATATGGAAAGCTTGCAATGCCCTAATCTTCCAGAATGATCAATCTGTTTCTTTGTATTCTACTAATGACAATGTGGTGTTATTGTGTACTATGCATATATAGATTGAAGCTCAAATAGCAAAGGTTCCCCTAGAGTTCGCTCATTTACAAGAGCTTCTGGATCATTGGGGGAATGTTCCCTGCATTATGATTCGGGTAACACTGCATCCTCTGCCACCACCACCTCAGGATTTGTCATCACGACGAGTGCCAATTGCAAGAATGCATCATACAAGTCGCTCATGTAGCCACCTCTCTACCTCTCCTCGAAGCCATCCTTCAGCTTTGTCCTCGTCTGGACTTGGCTGGAGCCCACCTCCGAGGGGAAAATGGTGTTGATAATTCTCCATAGAGGGGATCTCTGTCACCGGGCATATAGACTATATACGGATCGCCTCCCCCTAGATGGGGAATTATGGTTCCTTTACAAATGTAGATGTTGGACCATGATGGTTGGCACGTGAATCCTCCTTTGACCGAGCCCAATAGTGGGGAGTTTATCCCTCCTCAAGATGACTCTCCTCCTCCTCCTTGTGTTGTGACATGTGCTTGATTCTATTCGTTTTATTTATTTCCCGTGCTTTTTGCTAGCCCTCTGGGTGCTTTGATGTAGCCGTCATGGCATTTTTTGTTGCCTTTTTGGTGTTTTTTTGTCGCCCTTATAGAGTTTTGTGGAACAGTGGGTTTTCCAATCGCCCCTACTAATGTAACTCTCTTTATATTAATTTCATTTAAAATACAGTTCCAATAATAAAAAGTAACACTGAAATACGAGAAAAAATGAGACTGAATTGAGTTACCAAACACATTGTACAGCTGCGTACCCTAAATATTCATCGCTTGTTAAATTTTTAAAAAAGAAAAGAAAAGCAAACCTACAAGTGGGTTTTAAATAGCATTAACGATTCTAAGATCAAATACTTCCAAACTCACAATACGTATCATTAAATATAAAAAAACTTTCCCTTCCGGAAGAACGCAAATTTGTGTCTTGACTTTGGCCCTTTCGAAGAAGTCTTTCTTTTCTTTACTATTTTGCCCTTTATTTTATTTTATTCTACTGTTTATCAGCCCCACCTAAGGCCGTTTCACCAACTCCACATAAGTTTGACAATTGATCTTTAAAATGATTCCAAAATGACCGGAATTTCTGAAGTTAACCGATTTCGGATAGCATACGAAATCAAGAGTGCGGAATTCTTCAACCATAAGACTAAGGGTATCCTTGAAAAATTCCGTTACGCGCTTTTGAAGGTAATCCCCTAATGCCTTGGGGCTATTTATAGTGTCCCGAGTTCTCATTTTTATCATCAGCTTTTATCTCCGCTCATTTCGTGCCCACTGTCATTAGCAATGGCACTAAAACTATCATTGATATTATTAATCCTTACCCTCTTCTTCCTCGTGATATCATCTTCGTCTTATAAATTGCCCATGCAGGAAACAAACATGGTGTTTTATGTTCAGGAAATAGGAAGGGGACCGGATGCTACGGCATATTCTGTTGGAGGAATGGAAGGAAAGTCTGCAAATCTCTCTGCATTCGGAACCCTAATTGTGGTAGACGACGCTATCACAGAAGGACCACACCCTTCCTCCAAGTTGTTGGGAAGATTACAAGGAATCGAGGCGAGTTCAGACATGAAGTTCATAAATTATCATATGCTTTCGTCTATAATATTTGAGGACGGCAGCAGTCTTCAGATCCATGGCACGATCAGGACTCGCCTGGTCAAAAGGGAGCTGTCTATTGTTGGAGGAGATGGACGATTCAAATATGCTCGTGGATATGTTGTGGTTGAAGTACAACAATTCAATGGCATCAATCTTACATTTAAGTTGACCGTTACGGTTCGATCAAATGAAATTGTATCCCACAAATGAGAAAACACGCTAATTTTTGTATGCTTCTTTAGCCAGTGATAGTGAATTGACCAGTTGTGGTTAACCAGGTGGTAGTCAAAGGCAATATAAAATAAAGAAAATTAAATCCCTTACATACATTGGACATTTGTTCAGGAGTGGAACGCCACTTAGTGCTAGCTGTTCGACCATTACAGATACCATTCTTTAAAAGAGTATTTTTATCGTTACGTTGAATTTAAACCTCAATAAAGGGTGGCAGACAAAGACAATTATGATGTATAGAGGAAGTATAATTTTTTATTTCGACTTGGTTTGACTTTTGAAGTAAGTGAAAAATTTACAATTAGAAAATAAATTTTAAAAATAGTATTAGATAAAAATGTAAGCGTAGATTATGGAAAGTGGTTTTACATCAATGATGCATTAGAACTAAAAGTCCACTATCCAATTTATATGTGAATAGATTAAATTAATAAATAAAGTATACTTTTTAGAGATATGGTTTTTAGTTTTTAATTGTTATATTACTTTATCATCCATAAATTTAGGTCTATATCAATATTAAATTTTTTTGTATATTTATTGTGTTGAGTTGCTCATTAATCCCTTTTCTGAATGGTGTTTTCTAATATTTTATATTAATGTCCATTTCTATGAAACATGCATCAATTAATATAAATTAGGTTACAGAGAACTCAACAATCATGGCATAAAATTGATGTCTTATTGAAAACACATAAAATACAACGAGACAACATAGAGAAGTTGCATATATTGAAATGACTAATTGAAATGGTTTTAGCTAGAAATTACTCTACAACCGTATTTATAGGCCCATAGACTTGATTAGAAATGTTAGGGTTATAGAAAACATTCATTTAAATATCATCGAAAAGATTTCCTTTCAACATGTATATATACTATACATGCATTTCTTTCCATATTATTATGGACAATATAGTGATCCCCTCCTCCGATGTGCAACTTTCATAGGTTATTTGCCTATCTTTAGATGTAAAAGAGGAAATGCATGCCCTTCCTACTACACTTTGTCCTTATCGTGATATGTCTTTTTGGTTTTCTTTTTCTATCTCTGGACTCTATCTAGCCAGAAATTGTATATCATCCAGATACGTTGGTTCATTATATATTTAATCAATGGTCTCTCAATTATCTAGATATCATTCTTGTGTTATGCAAAAATATAGTTCCCACATTTATTCCAGTGACTTCCAAGAGGAAGTCAAGTTTAAGGAGAGGGGATGTAGTGCCCACTCCTCTTCGAAACTTAGTACACTATGACTTTGATTACTATTGATTTTAGAGACAAACATTATTATATATATTGATTATCATGTTAGTAGTTACTATGGACATTTTGATTATTGATATGTTATGAATCACATTATAGATGGTATTGACTATTAGAAAACATTGATAGATGATGATCTAGTATTGTTATTTTATTATAAACTAACAATTTGGATTCTTGACGTATTGATTATTATTAAATGATTGGGTTATTCTTTTTATCTCATTGATAATAGTAAAATGGTAGATAGAAATGGTAAATAATTGATAAAAATTCCTAATTTTGATGATAATGATATAGCTACGTGTATGATTTTATTGGATGATATGTATGTGTGTTTTATTTCATGATGTACTTGATGTGGGCTTGAGGCCAAAGTGGTATTGTTTGATTGGTTGCAAGAAATTTTATCATAATAAACAAGAAGGGGATCAGATACCAACCATGAAAGAACATTGGATATCGGATACAAGGTAACCTTGAAAAATTTGTGTTATGTGTATTGTTGTGTTTATTGCAGGTTTCCATTGGGGGTAACCTCACATGTGACAAAGGGGTTTGAATGTTTGTTTTATCTCATTTACATAATTATTTTGTTATGTATGTGCTTTATTTATTGTAATGTCTACTCACTTTATTGTTGCTTAAGTAATGTGCCATGTTTAGTTATTTAATCATGTGATTAAGATAAATTTAGAAGTGACTATGTGAGCTTTAATGTGGTAGATATTCCTTTGTATCTTATTAAATTTTTGGATTTCATTTGATTTTGAGTTGTGTACGCAACCCCATCCTTCAAATCTCGAATTTTGACTTTGGAGCCATTTTTAGAGGCTTGTGGGACAAATTAAGCTTGGCACCTCCTTCTTAAACTCATCTACCAACTATACCTATGATATGAGGGGTTAATTTTGTCCCTCATTATGTATTTTGAGTGAGAAAAGTTTAAATTAAATGCAATTTATTTCAAATTCATTTAATTGTGTCCTTATATGTATGGATTTGATGTTTGTGTATGGAAAATAAATTTCCATATCCTCACCTACTCATTTCCTAGTCTTTCCCTTTGTGTTTAACTTGGTGAAGTAGATTGGAGGAGAAGTGATGTGGTATCCTACATGGAGGCACCTCACACTCCTCTCCTCATTATTTATTTATGTGAGCTATTTCAGAGTTTTGGGGGTTACTTCGTTTATTTTGATACTTGCATAGTTTGGAGATTCTTTCTTGGTTGCTTGGTTTTGGAGTTTGGAAGCTTGATTTTTGATTTGGTTTGGACTTGAAAAAATTTGAACGTGATTATTTTAAGATTTAGCTTCTTGCAATGCCAAGGTAGGGTCTATACCCTTGTATTTAGTTTTATTTGTGGTGTGTTGTTTGTAAAATGAATGAATATATATGTGTTTGTTTTGGATTGGGTAGTATGACCTTTAAGATGGTGTGGGAGATACAAAATGGGGATAATTTTTAGGGAGGGATAAGATTTTTCTGTATGAATTAGAGGTAGTTTAGGTTGCGTGTCGCACCTTGTGATATCAAGAAATATTTCTTTCTTATCTTTGTATGTTCTTGTAGTGCCCACTTCCCCTCGACACCATTTTGTTTTGTTGTTTTCGAGACTGGTTACTTCACTTATGGATTTATTATGGCTTCTTGATTTAGCATGCTAGTAGATATCATAGACATTGGACTGTTATTGATTTGATCTTTATATGATGCATATGGTTTACTGGTAGACATTTGATGACAATATTTGTATACTTTTGACAGGGTTATTTATCTTAATTATGACATGTGATATGTTTAATCATATTGAGTAGAACTTGATAATTTGACTAATGTGATGATCGTTTTGACATAAATGAAATGTGGAATAGAAATGTGCTAAAAAGTGTAAGTGATATCGTACTTGCATAGATGATAGTAAATCATGTGTCATTTATTTTAGATTATATTGTATATTTGGCATGAATGTTTTAATGTGGCCAACAAGCCGAAGGAGGTATTCTCTATTCTGCAGGTATATTATATTCACAACAACATTGGGGAGTGGAAACCAACCACATCGAAATTCGAGAAGAATCCAGCTAAGGTCACCATGGCAACAAGTAATTGTGTGTGTGTTGGAATCAATTGGTTAGGGAAAAATTGTGACCTAGGGGTCATGTGTTGCCTTGTTTTAATTTTCCCTTTTTATTATGTTAGTATGTGTTTCTCTTAGTAAGTGAAATTTTACTTGTGTTATTATTCATATTCTTTGGATTGGTGTTACCCCTTTATTAGTCATGGGTTGTAGTGTCTTAATTAAACTAATTTGAATTTGTCCTAAACTAACTAAAGGATATGACCAAAGAGAGTTCATTTATTAGGACTTGATTTACTTGGGATTTTGTGTGGATTGATGTGTGTTTGAGTTTTGAGTGTAGCACAATCTACCTCACATGGGAAACTCGAATTTGGCCTTATAGGCCAAATTTCAAAGCTTGTGGGACAAGTCAAACTTGTCCCACACCTCTTAAAAGCCCATGCCAACCCTACCTATGGGTTGGAAGGCCAAATTTAGGGTCTTTTAGGTGTTTTGGGGGGATAAAAGGGTAAAAATATTATTTGCACTTTCTTTCAAAATTTAATTTTGTCCTTTGGGGGAGTGGGCTTAGTTGGAGTGTGTAAGGTGCTTTCCTTTCTTTCAACCACTTATTAATGGTGCATTGGAATATGTGGTTGACCAAATGATGTGGAGTGGAAGGAAAAGGAGGTGGCATCCTACTTGGAGCCACATCATCCCTCCCTCTCTTTTCTCTATTTATTTGATCCTCTTGTTTGTTTTGGGGGTTGGAAGTTTCATTTTTAGTCTTTTGTATTTTGGAGAGGAGAGGATTTTGAAGGAGTTTGTGGATTTTGGGTTGGGTGCCCACCTAGTAAGAGAAATGCTTGCATGTTCTTCTTGTTTTACTTTGAGGGAGCCATAAGAGTTGAGGGAGGCATAAGAGTGGATGGAGGGATAAGGGGTACTTGAGGGAGGTATAAGAGTTGTTAGGGGTATTGTGTTTTGCATTGGAGGCTTTTAGGTGGCACCCATCCCCATTGTGAGGCATAAGTGGCCTCCCCATAGGTCATACTCTTATGTCTTTCTTGATAAGCCTTGTGACTTGTTGTTGTGATTATTTTCCTTCTTGTTGTGTTGTTGATCTTATTTTGAAGGATTATGTAATGAATGCAAAATTTTATGATGAGTTATGTGGAAGCTAGTAGTTGCCATGAGTTGGATTTTCTCCCATTGTGATGTGGTTGGGGCTCGGGGGCTAATGGAGAGGATGGCTTCTCTTCTCCATTGGGTATCTTGGCTGGTTGCTGACGCGCGTCACTAAGGTCTATTGATGCGCGTCACTACATTTTCTTGACGCGCGACAGCAAAATATCCTGTCGCGCATCTGCAGCCTCTGACCTCTGCTTTCTCATCAACTCTACACTTGTCTCGCGTCAACAACCCATTTCCTATCGCGCGACAATACCTCCTCTGTCACGCGTCACCACTGCCCATGTCACACGTCAATACCTCCCATGTCACGCGTCAATACCTCCTCTGTCGCGTGACACCACTGCCCATGTCGCACGTCAATACCTCCTCTGTTGTGCATCACCACTGCCCATGTCACGCGTCACCACTGCCCATGTCGCGCATCAATACCTCCTCTGTCGCGTGTCAATACCTGCTCTGTCACGCGTCACCACTGCCCATGTCGCACGTCAATACCTCCTCTATCACGCGTCACCACTGCCCATGTCGCGCGTCAATACCTCCTCTGTCACGTGTCACCACTGCCCATGTCGCGCATCACCACTGCCCATGTCGCACGTCAATACCTCCTCTGTTGTGCGTCACCACTGCCCATGTCACGCGTCAATACCTCCTCTGTCGCACGTCACCACTACCCATGTCGCGCGTCACCACTACCCATGTCGCGCGTCAATACCACCTCTGTCGCGCGTCACCACTGCCCATGTCACACGTCACCACTGCCCATGTCGCGTGTCAGTACAGCTGTTGTCGCACGTCAACAATCACATGCGAACAGTAATCTGAATCTCTGGTGCTTAAGGGTATGCGAGTTAAAATTTCATAGTATTGGTAATTTGTTAAGCTACTTGAGGTATACTACCCAGCGAATCAGCTAGGTTTTTATAGGAGAAATCTCAGAATTTAGGTTTTGTTTCTAAGAAACAAGATTGACGCCCTATGTAGACCGGCGTTCACATAACCTCCGCTCAGGGAAGGCGGCGGTCTTAGAACCACCGATCAATAGGGTGGTGGTTCATGGTTTGTAACCCAGATAAGGCGATGGTCCCACGACCATTCGGCGCTAAAATTATCCTGGTGGTTCTGTCACTTATAAGTGAAATTCATAGTTCCATGCCTGTGTAAGTTTTGGAGACTTGTTCTAATTAAATTTCCTAAGCTTGTAAAAATCACCTTGGGAAACCACCAGTGATCAACGTAAATAATCACTAAGTATCTATTCGGTTGTAAATAAAATGCCGTCAGCTAAATAAAGTAACGATTAAAAATTGTTACTCCCTTCCACGCATTGATGATTTATTTGATCAGATGAAGGGGGCTATGGTTTTCCCTAAGATAGATCTTAACCCCAGGGTACAAATCAGCTCAGGATTGAAGTGAAACTAGATATGGTCACATAGACAATCCCATTCAATCCTTGATATGGCCAGAACGAGTTCACAATGGTACCTTAAAACTTGACAAACTAAACTAATCTAATGCTTAATGAGTCCTTGATAAATGGGGTCCATTCAGTTATTCCTCTACTTGCTCGCTTCATGGCTCATCCTTCTTTCCAACCTGCAAATTAAACAAAGGAAAAGTTACGCAAACGTGAGGAGACTTGGGTACAGAAAGAGATTAAATAAAAATTCACTAAGGATATTTACGGTTAGTCTTCGCGAACAACGCCTTTACGGGATCTATTGGCCACAAGTGTGAATTCTATCTAAGGGTGGAGGATGCAACCCTACTTTTTTTTGGTAGCCACATGCTTTTTTCTGGGGAATGTATCGTAAATTAAATCCTTCCAAGGGTATGTGCCATCATGGACTAGCCAATGGGGCCATTTAATGTGACCTTGGGGTGCGTAAAGTCCTTTTTAGTTCTTAGTATGTTATTACAGAAGGTTAATAAAAAGAACTTTAAGTTATTATGATAATGCGCACCCCATTAAAATCCCTTAATCATGAAAGGTTAACCATTTTGGGATTGGACATTAACTAAATGTGAAGAAAACACTTAAGAACAGTAAATTAAATTAGGGCACCTTACTAAATGGACCTATTAATTGCAGTGCCAGATCCTTAGAGGTAAAGTAATTTTAATAGTTTGCACAGATGCATCCTTAACTAGACTCTGGAGGTCTATTATTTGTAGGAGGGTAGAGTATTTGCCTTTGAGTCTCAAAAACTCAAAGATTAATGTACCCTAGGGGTTAACTGACCCCTCTAACCTTTTTATCTTTTAACAATAACAGAAAAAAAATTAGTTGAAATTTTCAGGATACAGTGTTATGTTCTTAGCCGGAGATGTTACACTCAGAACTGATCATGTTTGTGGGTGTTACCACGTCTTCATGTTTTCCAATCTGATTATTCATCATTATTGTTAGATGGAGTGTACTTCTACAAGTATGAGCATGGAGATAGATAATGTGAAAGGGACAGGAGATTACTTTGCTCCCAGATGCCTTGAGGTAATGTAGATACATGCATTTTCTATAGGCCACCTCAGTTGTTTATATATTTGCGGAGTAGGATCTGGGCTGAAGCTTCCTAATGGTATGTGTGTTTTGTTTAGTAGCAACAAAATAGAGGCTTGAGTGTAATTTAGTCCCCTTGAGGGGATCTTTAATTGACCCACATTATAGGAATGTATATTCCTTTTTCGAGACTCTCACTGCCTATGATATATAGCACCTATAGATGGAGGCTTGAGACATGACGTTTCTGACATAGGCTCATCGCTGCACCTGATTCAGACTTCCATCCTCTGGTTGAAGAAGATGCTACGCTCACCCTGTTATCAGTTGTATTTCTGTGTATTGTATTTCTTGAAGAGTTTTAACTCATTTTTGTAATCACAATGTGTAGGATATGAGCCAAAGGGTGAACTCCGAGCATCAGCATCCAGCTAGCCTTGGTGGCTAAAGATCTTCATGGGATACCGGAATCGATGTTTGAGAGACCATTTTTTGAGGTGCGCACCTTCATCAGTGGGTTACCTACGTCGAGATACCATTGCGATCCCTTGAATGGTCATGTTGGATAAGTAACCTTTAAGCAAACAAAGGACATATAATCTTTCTTCACTTGGGTCAATTTTTTCAACTATTTTTTCTTCTTCTTCTGAGTATTTACCTTGATTACATGATAACTAGTCCAGTGTTTACAGGGAAGAGATATAAATCAAAGATGAGTTTGGGATCGCGACCCTTAAGAAAAAATCCCATCTCTATTCCACCATGCAGTAAGGTCTTTGGGGATGAGGATTATTTTCAGCACAACTTGGATCATCTATTATGTCATTTTGTATATCCTCAGAGTCTGATTTACGATATAAGGATCTGGCATTTGGTTAACAAGCTGAGCATCTTAATGAAACTCAACTTTTGATCTTTAAGGAGTATCTGTCTTTGGTGCACTGTATATGCCTGGCAATACTGAGTTTTTCAGTATTTCGATATTCCATGGCCCCTATTGTAGGCTTTGATATGCTAGAGATTACAGCATTACCTATGTAGTTGGGACATGGATTGAGGTCAGGGTTTCCCTTGGGCCAGCATTATTTACAGGATATGGATGGAGCATGTTACATTGATTAGCTCCAAAAGACTAATGGCAGGAGGCGCATGCCTTCATATTTTTATGGTATAGATAGACCAGCACTAGGATAGATCGCATTCTTTGAGGTATTTCACGATATGTGTTTCAAGATTCATGTCAGACTCGCATGTGAGCCCCTATCCATTATAGAAGGGGTTCTAAGCTTGCTCCTAGGTTTAAGGGTGAAAATGGAGAATCTGTGGATAGGAGTTAGGTCCCTTGTCATGATCGTCTAGTATTGAAAAAATATGGCATATCTCGCGTCCATGATCTAGTTTCACGTTTCATGCATCTTAGGTGATCATCACTATCTGATCATTCTCATGTGCTAGATTGTAACAGCATACCATGTAGGTACTAGTTATTTAAAGCCAAGTGATGGTGGAGCACCACTTTGCATTATAGAATGTTTATTACTACATAGGCATTCGTTTGTTGACGATGATTGATCAGGTTTGGGTCACCACCATCTGCTAGGTATCACCTGATTATTGCAGCTATTTTTCAAAATGCTACCTTGCTACGATGTTAGTTTCCAGATCTTTTCCAGTGACTTCTAAGATTTGAAGATCGAGTCTATAGTAGATGGGGATTTGTAGTGCCCACTTCCCTTCAACACTCATTTTGTTTTGCTGTTTTTGAGACTGATTACTTCACTTATGGATTTATTATGGCTTCTTGAATTAGCATGCTAGTAGATATCATAGACATTGGACTGTTACTGATTTGATCCTTATATGATGCATATGGTTTACTGGTGGACATTTGATGACGATATTTGTATACTTTTTGACAGGGTTATTTATCTTTAATTATGACATGTGATATGTTTAATCATATTGAGTAGAACTTAATAATTGGACTAATGTGATGATTGTTTTGATATAAATGATATGTGGAATAGAAATGTGCTAGGAAGTGTTATTGACTATCGTACTTGCATAGATGATAGTAAATCACGTGTCGTTTATTTTAGATTATATTGTATATTTGGCATGAATGTTTTAATGCGGCCAACAGCCCGAAGGAGGTATTTTCTGCTCTGCAGGTATATTATATTCACAACAATATTGGGGAGTGGAGACCAACCACATCGGAATTCAAGAAGAATCCAGCTAAGGTCAGCATGGCAACAAGTAATTGTGTGTGTGTTAGAATTATCTGGTAAAGGGAAAAATTGTGACCTAGGGATCATGTGTTGTTTTGTTTTAATTTTTCCCTTTTTATTATGTTAGTATGTGTTGCTGTTAGTAAGTGAAATTTTACTTGTGTTATTATTCATATTCTTTGGATTGGTGTTTACCCCTTTGTTAGCCATGGGTTGTAGTGGGTTAATTAAGTTAATTTGAAATTTGTCCTAAACTAATTAAAAGATGTGACCTAAGAGAGTTCATTTATTAGGATTTGATTTACTTTGGAGTTTGTGTGGATTGGTGTGTGTTTGAGTTTTTAGTGTAGCACACTCTTCCCCACATGGGAAACTCGAATTTGGCCTTGGAGGCCAAATTTCAAAGCTTGTGGGACAAGTCAAACTTGTCCCACACCTCTTAAAACCCCATGCCAACCCTACCTATGGGATGGAAGGCCAAATTTAGGGTCTTTTAGGTGTTTTAGGGGGGACAAAAGGGTAAAAATATTAATTGCACTTTCATTCAAAATTTAATTTTGTCCTTTGGGGGAGTGGGCTTAGTTGGAGTGTGTAAGGTGCTTTGCCTTTCTTTCAACCACTTATTAATGGTGCTTTGGAATTTGATGGTTGACCAAATGATGTGGAGTGGAGGGAAAAGGAGGTGGCATCCTACTTGGAGCCACATCATCCCTCCCTCTCTTCTCTCTATTTATTTGAGCCTCTTGTTTGTTTTGGGGGTTGGAAGTTTTACTTATTTTTCTTTTGTATTTTGGAGAGGAGAGGATTTTGAAGGAGTTTGTGGAATTTTGGAACTTGTGTATACTTGTGGGAATTTTGTTGGAACTTGTGGATGCTTGCTTGATCTTTGGAGGGATTGAAACTTCATACTTGGAGCAATGTCTACCATGGAAAGGTAGGAGCTTCACTTTTGTTGTATTATGCTTTCTTCTTTTTGTTATATGAATGAGTACATATGTTGTGTTGAATTTTGTTGTTGCAATGCTTGTTGTGAATGGGTAGAATGCATAAGTTGGGTGTGGGAGGAGACTATGGGGAGTTTAATTGAGGGAGGCATAAGAGATCATGTTCTTGAGGAGGGAGTTTGGGTTGGGTGCCCACCTTGTAAGAGAAATGCTTGCATTTCCTTCTTGTTTTACTTTGAGGGAGCCATAAGAGTTGAGGGAGGCATAAGAGTGAATGGAGGGATAAGGGGTACTTGAGGGAGGCATAAGAGTTGTTAGGGGTATTGTGTTTTGCATTGGAGGCTTTTAGGTGGCACCCATTCCCATTGGGAGGCATAAGTGGCCTCCCCATATGTCTTACTCTTATGGCTTTCCTGATAAGCCTTGTGACTTGTTGTTGTGATTGTTCTCCCTCTTGTTGTGTTGTAGATCTTATTTTGAAGGATTATGGAATGAATGTAAAATGTTATGTCTGAGTTATGTGGAAGCTAGTAGTTGCCATGAGTTGGATTTTTTCTCCCATTGTGATGTGGTTGGGGCTCGGGGGCCAGTGGAGAGGATGGCTTCTCTTCTCCATTGGGTATTTTGGTTGGGAGGAGAGCATTGCCTCTCCCCTTATTTTGTTGTGAATCAAGAAAAATATTAGAGGAGCCAACTTGTTGATATTTGGAGAATTGGAACCTTGTTGATGACAATGTGAAACCACCATGTATTTTTACCCACCTTGAGTGGAGGAAAAATGTAATATTGCTTTGTATTTTAGCTTCCAATCATTGTAAATTTGTTCCCACATGAAGTAGAAAGTGTTGTAACAAGATGTTGAAGGAAATTTGTTTTGAACTTCATTAGTAAGGTTGTAATGTAGATGGAATCAAAAGTTGAAAGGAAGACAGTCTATTTATTCTCCTTGTTACTTGGCTTAAAACCTCTTATGAATAAGTTGATCTTGTTTAAATGTTAGTAGTTCTTACTCTAAAAATTAATGGAAATATGGTTGAAACCCTCTTGGGGAATGTTGGGAAGTTTAATTTAAAAAAATATATACTTTAAATTCCATTTTGTTGCTTAAAGGAGATGTATTGAAAAGTGAGAATATTAGTGCATTATCTCTTCTTGTATTGTTGATGGAAAGAATTAAGTTTTAATTAGTTTCCAATATGCCAATAAAGTAAATTATGTCCTAGCTTTATTTTGTTTATCTTCATTTAAGAATTCATTGTAAAATTATTTGCAAATTAGTAAGGGAAAGGAAATCAAATTCTACTTGAAATCCTATACAAATGCCCCTATTGAAATATGTAGAAAGAGTTTTTAATGTAAAAGTTCTAAGCTTATTTAGTTCACTACCCACATTTCAGTAAATAAGGAAACTAATATTTTAAATATTATTCATATTTAAGTATTATTAAAACTAATGGATTTACTATTATTAAATTCTATTTATAACAATATACTATTAATATTCCCTTTATATTAACAAAGTATATTATTATAAACTACAGCCAAGAAATAATATTAATTAAATATATGCAAAGGAACCTACGTATGTATAAGTGTTTACGACACTTCCCAAGGTCTTGAAACATTCATACCAATGCCAAAACAAACTGTGCTAGAATACATATAAAATACTACATACTTGTAATATAAAATAATTTAGAATGAAGATATATCGCTGTGTAAACATCGTGTATTAAGACTGTAATGAAGTACACGTAGAAATGCTCATATAATTGCAAAACAAATTGTGCTTCATGAATATTCTGATATGAAACAGATCCACCTCTGCGAGGCTCTCTTCCACGAGTTACCTTGTAAGCCAGGCAAGTTTTCAATAGAAAATTGTTGTAATAAATGTATTCGGGTCTCCTCGTAACTCTCTCACTGTCCCTAAATCGACTTAGATAAAAATACCTTGAAGGCGGATCCCAGATTTTTTTGGATGCATTCGATACTGAACAGATAACAACATTGTTGGAAAACCTGTTTGTCTAAGCGCTCAAAGAAAAAGGGCTTGTTTTATTGCTATGACCGGCCTGCTGCATGGCCGACTACTGTGGCAGGCCAAGGCCATGGATCCCTGCCAAGATCTCACCTCGCAGCACCCGTGGATAGTGGAGGTAACCCGCCCCCCCTCGCCTGTATCTTCTTCTTCTCCCTCCCTTCTTGCACGTGTGGCCAGGGCTGAACAAAACGAGCCAGCACGTTTGTTTCTTTAGACTGTAGCTTCATCTATAACTACCACTTTACTCCACGCGGCTCAGGACTGACTAAAAATAGCAGGCCAACTAGTGAAGTATAATATTTGCAGATCCAAAGCGATTAAATAAAATATGCGGCCTAGGAGGAGTGGTCAACATGCAAGGGGGGGTGAAGTTTAATGCTTTGGTAGATGGCCATTACAGCCACCCACCCCCAACCATGTTTTTCAACCTGATTTTACTTTTATGTGGGCTGCTCCAAAAAAAAAAATTCAATTATGGACAGTTGTTCGAAATTTGATGTGTTTTTTATATAAAAGCCATTTTCCTATTTTGGTTAGGAGTATGATTAGATCAGTGAAACAGTGGAAAAGGAAAAATTAGATGTAGTTATATGACAACATGATATATAGTTTTGTTGTATATAAAAAAAATTGCAATTAAGGTCTTCAGATTCGTAATTGGTCTAATTGTTGCTATGGGATATGTCTAATAGCTGGATATTGGTAGAATGAAATCAGTTTTATATTTTATTCATTGATGTTAAGAGTTTATGGATTAATTTCAAAAATAAAAATAAAAATCGTATTGTTTTGGGTTATTTGTTCGTGGAATTAAATTCTTAGAGCGTCGCCGTTTTCGTCGTCATCATTTTTTTTTGCGGCGTCACAGTTCTATTTGAGGGAGTGATAAGAGATTTGAGGGAGCGATAAGATATTGAATGAGGGATAAGAGTTTTGTTGTGTGGATGAATATTTAGGAGGCTTTTAACGTCGACACTTAACCCATTGGGAGCTATAAGGGATTCACCATATTTATTTTCTCCCTTGGCATATAATTTAAGCCTTTGTGTTTGGGAAAATTATATATTATTGCTATCTTGTTATTTTTCTTGTTTTGTTGCAAGTTTTGTTGTTGTGAATTGATGTTTGTTTCATCCTTTGTTAAGAGTTTCCATGGATGCTTTATATCCATTATTTCTTCATTATTGGGGCTTGGAGGCTAATGAGAAGGGAGGCTTCCCATTCTCATTGGAATATAGGTTGGGAGGAGAGTGTTACCTACTCCACCTTCTTTGTTTTGTTATTTGAAGATGAAGAAAAATATATGGAGTTGCAAGATGTTCAGGAGAAGAAGATATATGTATTTGAGACCCAAGAAATAATTCTATTGTTATAAATGTTATCATGTTGTTTCCACCTTTGAATGGAAGGCTTGTATGTACTTGTATATTAAAGAGAGATACTTGTAAATTTAATTATCAACTATGTATTGGAAATGGTTGAAACGAAGAACTTGTAAGTTGTATACTGTTGGAAATGTAACTATTTCAAATCTTAATTTAACTAAAATTTGAAATTTATCTTCATTCTAAAATTTTTTTCCTTGCATTGCAAATACATGGAAGTACGTACTTGTTTTCCCTTGGAATATTGTCATTATTGTTTATGAGAAGAAACGTAACAATCACTTAGTAATTAGTTTAACTTATTCGTCGCTTATTTAATTAGATGTATTGGGATGGAAATCAACACTTGTAGTCAAATTTTAATAAATGTTGTAAAGGAAGAGTTATTCGTTTAGTGATTTTAAATCAAGAAAGAAGTTGTTATTTTGTACTTGTGTTTTTTATTATAAAAAAACAAAATAGAAATATGTGTTTTAGATAAATATAAACATATGTATATTGCAATATACATATATTTATATATTTCTATATTCATCTTCTGAGAGACAAGACAACATTTTGGTGGAGGATAGAGGAGAAGAATCTCCATGTAGATTCTGAGACTATGACATGGGAGATCTTTGAGGAACAATTCAGGATTTAATACTTATCTAGATGATTCATTTAGGAAAGGATTGACAAGTTTAATGACCTGCGACAGGCATCTATGACTGTCGCTAAGTATGAGAGTTTATTTTTGACTTGTTGTAGTATGTCGACTACATGCAGGATGAGAAGGTGAGGCTTCATAGGTTCATCTAAGGCCTGAATTTAGATCTTTGAGGGGCAGTGTGTATGCATTTTTCACATACTTTAGCTGAGGCCATTGAGAAGGCCTAAATTATAAAGGAGAACATGGGGAAGACACAATAAGCTATAGATAGAGTGAGGAGTCGCATTCAACATGTGTAAGATATTTGATCAAGGGGGACATATCCTCCTCCCCGTGGTGGGCATGAATCCACATAGTCTTCCTTCAGGCCACCACATCAGTAGAAATAGTAGTAGACCCTCTCATCATATAGACGTCCATAGATATTTGATGCACAAAGAGGACAGCGTATAGGGCCTCCTCCTAGAGGACCCATCAGGACACCGACATCACCTAGAGCTAAGTCATCTGGATCATGTCAGTAGCGGCCATAATAATCCACGGTAGGATCATCGGCATCTACTCCATACACAACTAGTGGACCGAGGGAGATGATTCTCATTGGATAGATCCTGGTAGTTGTTATGGATGCAGTGTAGCTTGACACCATAGGAGAGAGTGTCCAAATAACCCTAATAACAACGGTAAGGGACCTATTTTAGATACTACAATTGGTGACGTGACACGTAGTAATAGGATATAGGTAGTTGTTGAGAATCACCAAGCTGAGCACCAAGGCATAGTGATAGATACTTTAGGTAGTATAGGTGGTATTTCTACCTCTTTCTTGTTTTATTTGGGATCCTTTGTTTACTTTATTTCTCCATCATTAGCAGAGTGATGCATGCTAGTGGGAGTTAGGCAGGGCCTTAGATGAGATGTTGAGATGGTTTTTGAACCCGGGCTCACAGTGGATTCCTTAGTCAAGGAGTGCGTAGTTGACCTAGGACCCTTCACCATGACCTTGGATATTCATAACATTCCCTTAGGATCTTATAGATCCATTTTGGGTATGGATATCTTCTATTTGTAAATATCATGAAAATGTGCCACCAAAAAAAATCTTCTTGGTGCATCTCATTGTCCTCTTCCATGAGATATAAAATACATGTATTTCTCAAAGCCAATGTTGTTGACGACAAGCTTAGAGTTTATTTTAGAGTGATTTAAACAAATAGAATGCAAAGATACCTAGGATGTCTATTTAGCACTAGAAACTCTGGCATACGAAAATAATAAATCCCATAGTGAAGTATGTCAGTCCAAAATAATGAGTTTAGTTTGCAATATGGTTTGGTTCTATAAACACTTGAACTTTCTTTTGCAGTCCACTAGTTCAAGTTTCCTGATCTTCCATTTCTTTAGTAGGAAATGTTATGACATGGAACCCCTCGAGGGATGTAATATAAGAACAAGTTGTACCAATTCCTAAAAGGAAAAGGCATGAAGATGAAGATGAAGATGCAGATGCCCCATCTCTTGACAAAGGGAACCATGCTGATCTGGAGGAGCATGTTAGGCCAAGCCCTCTATGAAAAGATAAATTCCCAAATATCAAACGAACAACATTGGGCCATGACCGAAGGATTGGATCCTATGTCTCTAAGAAATCAACATATCGACAAGGAAGAAATTGACGAGAAAAATGAACCTGTGTGCAGCATATAAGAGATCATAGACTTGTGGATATTGTTTTGAATCATTTGATCCTCAAAACCATATTTTCTAATTAAGTAGCAACTTACTAGAGGCTAGAGGATACACAAAGGTTGGAGGATAATTAGCATCCTCTCATCATTCACCTACAATGGGGTCACATCATTGTTTTGGTGATGTTTTTATTAGTGTTTGTTTTTTGGTTATGCATGGTGTTGCTTTGTTGTATGTAATGTGTGTTGTTCAATAAAGATGTAGAGATTTTTCTAGTGTGATACCTCTTGAATGAAAGACATTTTGACGAGCAAGAGAATTAAAGTAGCGCTTGGATTTTGTGTAAAGGGTTTGAGGAAATATGATAAACCACCGACGTGTATAGTTGAGACATCAGGTCACCTTCATGTTCATGGTGAACTGTTAGTTGGAAAACCATAGGGGTTTTTCGTAATATAGAGAAACTATAAACCACCAAGGTGTTCTTAGAGATATGTAGTTAGGTCACTTTTAGGTTAATGGTAAGCTTGTAGGGAAAAACCAAGGTTTCACCACGAGCAAGAACCCACAAAGATGTCATGCCACCTCAAAGGTGAGTAGGCTACACAGAGAGTATAATAAAATTTTTACTATGTTTGGAATAAGGGGGGGGGGCACAATTTGGAAATATGATATCTAGAAACAATGTATTAAGGAGGCAATGTTGGCATATTAACTAATACATTAGTTATGTAAACCAACCTAGTCGGTTTCCGTACCTAATCGTTTTCCCTCCTATAACTACTTTTCA
The DNA here is from genome assembly GCA_019776745.2 of Taxus chinensis. Classification (NCBI taxonomy): domain Eukaryota; kingdom Viridiplantae; phylum Streptophyta; class Pinopsida; order Cupressales; family Taxaceae; genus Taxus; species Taxus chinensis. Next base: position 760,937,163 of record CM034150.1, on the reverse strand, counting down.
ATTTTGTCAAACTATTTTTCACTTGTATTTATTGACATCTATTGTCATGGGATATGTATTCAATCATTTTCCATCTATCTATCTTCAACATAATTTTCTGTAGACATCTGTTTAAAATATAAAGAACTGTTGGAATAACTTCACCCCCAATATTCATTTGGTATATATTTTCCTTCATCATACTTCTTACCATTTCCATTATGGTTCAATTCTTTCTCTGTATCACACCATTTTTGTGGTATATACCTAGCGATAAATTATTTGCGGATACCATCTTTTTAACCAACAATTAGAAAAGAATTACATATATAAAAATCTCATCTATTTTTCCTCATAAGTTTGATGTAGTATCCACTTTGTTTCTCCACTACAACCTTGAAATATTGAAAGATATCAAATGCATCAGATTTGAGTCTCAATAATTACACCCATGTCTTCCTAGTATAGTCATCTATATGAAAGTCAGAAAATATAAACACACTCCTATAGAAGATATTTACATTTTTCCACATCAATATTAATGAATAATTTAAAGTGGTGTATGTCCAACTTGAAATGTGTCTTTATGTTACTTTCCCAAAATACATCCTTCACAAATCCCCTTTGGTTTTTGAATTATAAATGAACACCTTTCACCATATTTTAATGATGTAAAAAATTCAATCCTTCAAAAATTAAATTTCCAAATATGAGATGTTATAAAGATGATTCATATTTTAAAAGTGACCAAAAATCAGATTGTGTTTCTTCATCTTCACACTGAGCTCTAGAGTATGCTTCAGACTTGGTAAATTTTTCCTTAAAGGAAGATTTGGACTACTCATTAAATACTTGGTTTGATTTTCATTTTTTCCCTGATTCCAATCTTAAGGGAAACATTATATTACTTATCATTTTAACTTTAGCAATCAGATTAGTACTTTAAGCTTTGTCCACGAGAACATAACTATTGTCTTTAATGTATACTCTACATCCCTTCTAGAATAATTGATTGATGCTCAAAGGATTATGTTTCAAAACTACAACATAGTAAATGTCGTGAATAATGTTGATTGTACCCTTTCCCATTATGTTTACTCTATTGTTGTTTCTAAGTGTTAAATCATTTTTACTTACTCATCCAAACTAGAAAATAAATATATGTTTCCTAACATATGATTTCTGCAACTCAAACTAAAATACCAAATATTAGAAGGACTTTCTTGAGAAATATTACATTCAACTAATGATTTTATTAATATTTTTTTAGCAAATTTTTCATAAACATGGAGAGTAGAGTAGAGCTCAAAAATTATTTTTTATTCTATTTGCTCTGGTCAGATTCCTTCTTCCTGCATTCATAAGCATAATGTCTATATTTATTACACTAATGAAACTACAAGAAAGACTTATCTTCTCTCTGATCAGATGATTGATTATGACAGTGATCTTAACTTTTCTTCTTCCACATTGGTTTGTGGGATGGCTACTACGTCCCCCTCTATATGAACTTCTTCCTTTTTCTCTATGACTAAACCTTCCTCAACCTTTTCCATAAATCATTTAAGTAAGAGATGAAAAAAATTATTCAAAATTTGTATGTAATTTGTTCAACCATTTCTAATGATTTATTAAAGATGCATGCAACTCAACAATTGAAATTTGACTCAAACCATTAGTTTCTTTTATGGATACAACCAAATGATCAAATTTTTAAGGTAGAATCCTAAGAATATTTTCAATTATTCCTTTATCATCCATTGTTTATCCATCATTTTTTTTTTTCGTTTACTAGGCCAACTACATAACTAAAAAGTGAATCTATAAAGTCTTATTCTCTCATTTAATAATTTCAAAACCTATTCTTAGTAATTGAAGTTTGGTGTTTTTGACTCTCTCCTTAACTTGAAACATAACCTTGAGAGTGTCCCATTTTTTTCACCGCTATTTTGTTCATAGTTTAATGTATATAGAAGAGATATGTTCCCTATTTATTTCTTTGTTCCTTAAAAATATATTTCTCATCCTACGAGAGTGAATTATATGCTACTATATCTATCAGTTATGTGTATCCATTTTCAAAAATTTCCCAAACATCCTAGGATATGAAAAAATGTTCATTGTTAGAGACTAATACTCATAATTTTTACCTATGAATTGAGGAGTTTGCATACTTGATAGAGATTTTCTATATGTAGAATTCATTAATGGTTCAGAAGTTAAAACTTGCTCAGATACAAATAATTCTTAGAAGATAGATAAACGAAAAGTAAAAAAAAATACATGATATAAGATTAGAAAATAAAATCAAAAATAACCCAAAAATATGCAATATTAATGTGCATCTCTTTTTTTCCTTCCAACCATCCAACCTCATTTTCTTACATAGTTGTATCTCACATACATAAAGCTATTACAAATGCCTCATATTTATAGAGGTATTTAAAAAATCAATCATGCATAAACACAAATTTCAGATATATTTGGTTTTCCTATAAATAGAAATTAAAAGTGGACATCAAATGAAATGGTTTGAAATACTAAAAATAATAAATGTGTACAAAAAGAAAACTGTTCTTTACCTAATATTAGATTGGGGAAAAATTAAATTCCTTTCTAACATATGAGGAGGAATACATTCTTTACTTAGTTGAGCCACCCATACTCTTTGGAAATATTACCTAGATGTTACATTATATTGATCCATTAATCCTTATTAAGTGCTAGCAGTTGGGAGATTGACGTACACTGGACCCCTCTAACATCTTTGTAGAGAAGAATTTGTGGAGGGATGGCATGGTGAGATATTTTGTGCTCCTAATGTTTCAGACGTTAATGCAATCCTTTTAATTATGGATTAAATAGTTTTATTATTTTGAATACCTTCTTTCTCAATAATGGCATTACTCATAATAAACGTTATTTATTAAGGATAAAGGTTTTCTTACTCTGGCACTACCCAGGAACAAAAGTCTTAAAAACCTAGATAAAAAAATTGATACACCAAGGAATGAAGAAAGAAAAATCTTCCCAATAGTGCAAGAAACAAAGAGAAAGGAAAACTAACTTTCTTGTGAAAGGATATTTCATCTTGTGTACTATTTTCCATATTTCAGAAACCTCCTCAAGAGGAAGAATAAATTAAAGATAATTAATCCATAGGTATTTCTTTTTTATAAGGAAACCAAGGAGGGACATTCTCCTTAGCTACTTTACAAGCATTTGGTTCAACATTTTTATTTGACTAAATTTCCCCTTGTTTTCTTTAGTCGGAATTTCCCTAAGAGGAGTTTCTAGGACCAATTCGTAAAATTCCTCCAAATACTAAATGTTCTAGGAGGGAATTTTTCAACCAATTTATTCTCTCATTTTTACGTTTTTCCATCTCACAATCAGTGGTAAACCTTCACATCTCATGCCTCTAAAAGGTAAACCTTCACAGTATATAGGTTATGTCTATGTTCTTTTTTGGACTTTAATATCAATTTTAGTAGGAAGTTTCTTTAAGGTGTCAATCTCAACTAGAATTCATGCATAGGTTATGTGTGTGTAAAAATTGCAGAGGTAAATGAGGCAGTTTAATCAAGATTAGTTTTCAAGAAAAATAGTTTGTGGTTGGGTTAAAATATGGGAACCAGGGCTTCAATAAAATGTAGTTTGATTGACATGCCTAAATATTTATAGCGATGGTGTCCTTATTAAAGAAAAAATACAATAATTGTTCCCTTAGCACATGGATGAAGATCTAATATGTCAATAAGAAGTGAAATCAAATTATTTTTGATACACGCATGGAGGATTGGAAGGTTGGGCCAAAGTACGTGAATCTACATATTAGGGCATGATAGTTTTAGTCAGTCTCTTGTTGAAGCTCTTCTTGACCAAAGGAAACACAAGGAGTGTTGGTAGTAGGTGTCATGTGATTAAATTAATTCCTATCTATAACAACTCCTTTAAAGATTAACCATCCATATACGTATGACCCTGAACTTCCTCAGTCTACTCAGCACTTGTCTTCAAAACAAGGAAATTAGGTGTAGGGATTATAGAGGAATTTCCCCCAATGTTTTCTTGAACATAAAAAATAGAAGGGTTTTATAGATCAAGATAGGAAAGAAAACATACATGTATATGTCCAAACCATCTACTCCATCACCAGGGATCTTATGCTACTGAGCCTCCTGAAAATATCACCCCCCAAAAAACTCCAACACAGTTGGAATGACCACCTCAACCAATCAAATGCACCTATGTATCACATTACCCTACAACAAACCATACGGGAACATAGGATTAGAGAATAGAATTCCATCAACAAATACTCTTCCATTTTTTCCTTCTAAGCATTGAAACTAGTCACCAATAGCTAAAAAAGGGGGGCATGTTAAAATAAGCCAAATCTTTCACAATTTCCAATAGAAAGGGCCTTATTCTATGGAAACCCAAAATCAATGAAGACCACAATGTTCATTGTAACTCCCTCTCCTGGAAGCAAACTATCTTGCTCCACAGTTTCATTGTGTCCTCCATCGCTATAGGGGAGGTGATTAGGTTTAGTGTTGGAAAGAGATTTTAGAGAGTGTTTTGTAGGAGACATCAAAGAATCAACCTTTTGATGTTCTTGTTAGTTTGAAAATGTTGTATAGAACTTGAGTTCTCATATCAACAAATGGGAAAAATAGTATGTAATTGGATATAATATAGGGTAACTATTGTGTGGAATGAACTTGATACTAAAGTAATTTATAAATCAAACAAAAAAATTAAGATTTGATTTTGTTTAAACAGACTTTGTGGTGGTCTACACAAGCAATATACTAAAGGATTAGGAAAAGGACAAAGGGGAAGCCAAAAATTAAAATGAATTTATAATTTTCCATTTAAATGACATATTATTTAATATCATTAAGGCATTTAGGCCTATCACGAGTAAATATTTGATTTTAGTAAAGATTAAATCATTGAATAACTTCAATGCATTGTAAGAGGGTAGGTTATCTAACACATGAAGAATTCTTAGAATAAAACACTCCACTTTAGTTTTGTAGAAAGGAATGAAGTATTTCAATAATAGTCGTTAGCTAATCATTAACATACTTAATGGATTTTATTTTTTTAGCTTTGAAAATATTAATTTGTAAACCTATCAACAACCCTCAACAAATAGAATCTTAAAGTAGTTTTAAATAACTTTGACTTGTATTATTTGTCAACATTAACATTTTATCTAATTATGATGCTTAAATTTTCATAGTTACATGTAAAGGGGAGAGATCAAGATCCTATGAAGTTGACATGAGTTCATGTTAAGAAAATTCATCATTTTGATAATGAAAGAATAATTGCTTTTGTTGAAAATTTGTAATGAACACAATTATTTGAATGATAACAACATCCCACCAATTAGACAATCCAATGTATCACTATAGTTCCCAACTCTTCTTATGGTAGTTATTTTACTAACTCATTACATTTATTTAATGATTCACATGGGTTTTAGCCCCATTTTGATAATATATGTTCTTCTTATGGTTTTTTGATGATACCTATGGTGATTTGGGCATATAACACCAAGCTAGTATTATGGATCATTATCATAGCTTTTGTATTGTAGGGATTTGGATATTATAAGGTTATGGCGTAGTGGATTTTATTTCATATATGATTGATAAATGTATGGTTTCATCGAATACTTGCATATCACTAGATTTGTAATGGCTATTTAATTGTCATCATGTAATGAATAGATGGATATAATATTTGGAGTTAATATGCATGTATATGATTAGTCTTTAGTCACTGTTATCCATTTTTTCCCCTCAGCAAAAATTGGACAAAACTGAAATTTCATGCAGTGAAAATGGAGGAGTTGATCCATCAAGACAGCTTGCATTTTGGAGTTGGTCCAAAAGGTCTAAGTTGGCCTGAGCAAATTAAAGAGATTTCGGGAAAAGAAAAAGTCCGAAATCTAAAATTTTGGACTTCAGAGGTGGAGCTTTTCGAAGGTAGGGTAGAGTGGATTTTGAGGACTCTAAAAGGATAAAATTTTCCACACCCTGAAACTCTAAAAGTATGAAATTTCAGAATTTTGAGTTTCAGGGTTTCAGAGATCTCGGAGTGCAAAGTTGGAAAAATGGAGGAAAATTTTTGAAACCTGAAACTCCAAAATTCCAAAATTTCAGAATTTCAAGTTTTAGGGATCTCGGTGAGAGAAAAAATCTCAAAATCTGAAACTTTGAAAGTATGAAATTTTAGACTTTCAGGTTTTGGATTTTTGAAGGTGTAGAATTTGGGGTTTTGGAGTCTTCGGAGGTAAAATAGGAAAAGAGACCGAAAATTTCTGAAATCCTAAAAGGGTTAAGATTTTGGAGGTTAACGTAGGTTTCGGGGTCAATGCAGTGCAATTTTTAGACTTCAGAGGTTTAGGGTTTTAGACTTCAAAGGTTCAGGTTTTTGGACTTTGGACGTTGAGGGTTTTGGATTTCAGAGTCTTCAGCAAGAAAAACACAAAAATCACAGCACAATGTATGAAATTATGAACCCCAAAAGTCTAAAATTTCAGACTTTCGGGCTCTCAGGTTTCAGAATTTTGTAACTCTTAGACCATTTGAAGTAGTGAATAGTGTTTCAATCTCTTAAATGAAAATGTCTGAAATTCTAAATTTTGGGATTTCAGAGGTTGCATGCATTTCGCACATCGAAGTAGGAATGAGCCAACCACCCACCATTTTTATAGAATGACACCTCAACCTTTTGATGGCCATAATTTTTTATTGGGAGCTTGGGTTTACACAAGAAAGGACTTTTGGAAAGCTCTCAACATCTTCTACTCAACTAATTTATTAAAAATTAAGAAATACAATCTTTCATTTTTTAGGTTTTCATACTTCTCACTTACCAAAACAATGAAGTATGGGATGTAGTTCCCACTTCCCTTCGACACCATTTGTATTTGTTGTTTTCGTTAATGGTTACTTCACTTATGTATTTATTATAGCTTCTTTGATTTAGCATGCTAGTAGATATCATAGACACTGAATTGTTATTGATTTGATCCTTATATGATGCATATGGTCTACTGGAGACATTTGATGATGATATTGGTATACTTTTGACATGGTTATTTATCTTTAATTCTGACATGTGATATATTTATTCATATTGGGTAGATCTTGATAATTGGATTAATGTGATGATCATTTTTACATAAATGAAATGTGGAATAGAAATGTGCTAGAAATTGTAAGTGATATCGTATTTGCATAGATGATAGTAATTCATGTACAGTTTATTTTAGATTATATTGTATATTTGGCATGAATATTTTAATGTGGCCATGAGGCCAAAGGAGGTATTCTCTATTCTGCAGGTATATTATATTCACAACAATATCGAGGGAGTGGAGACCAACCACATCGGAATTCGAGAAGAATCCAACTAGGGTCACTGTGGAAACATGTAATTGTGTGTGTGTTAGAATTGTTTGGTTAGGGGAAAATTGTGACCTAGGGGTCATGTGTTGTTTTGTTTTAATTTTCCCTTTCTATTATGTTAGTATTTGTTTCCTCTTAGTAAGTGAAATTTTACTTGTTTTATTATTTATATTTTTGGATGGGTGTTTACCCTTTTTTTTAGTCATGGGTTATAGTGTCTTAATTAAGTTAATTTTAATTTGTTTTAAACTAATTAAAAGATTTGACCAAAAAGGAGATCATTTATTAGGCTTGATTTAGTCTTGGATTTTGTATTTAGTGAAGTATGTTTTAATTTTGAGTGTAGCACACTCTACCCTTCATGGGAAACTCGAATTTGGCCTTAGAGGCCAAATTTGGAAGCTTGTGGGACAAGTAAAACTTATCCTACACCTCTTAAAATCCCATGCCAACCATACCTATGGGTTGGGATGTAAAATTTAGGCCCTTTTAGGTGTGTTGGGGGGATAAAAAGGTAAAATGTTAATTTCACTTCCTTTAAAATATTTAATTTTGTCCTTTTAGTGGAGTGGGCTTAGATGGAGTGTGTAAGTTGCTTGTCATTCCTCCAACCACTCATTAATTGTGCATTGGAATATGCGGTTGACCAAGTGACGTGGAGTGGAGAGGAAATGAGGTGACATCCTACTTGGAGCCACATCACCCCTCCCTCTCCTTTCTCTATTTATTGAATTCTTGTTGCTTATTTTGGGGTTGGATGATCATTTGTAGTCTCTTGAATTTTTTGAGAGTGGGAGGATTTTTTAGGGAGTTTGTGGATTTTCTTTTGAGCTTGTGGATACTTGTTGATTTTTGAAGCTTGTAGATGCTTGATTGATCTTTAGAGGAGTTTGGAACTTCATACTTGGAAAAAGCTCTACCATGGAAAGGTAGGAGCTTCACCTTTGTTTATATTATGTTATTGTTACATGTATGTGTCTATATGTTTGTTAAATGTTGTTGTTTTTTTTGAAATGCTTGTTGGGTATGGGTAGACTGCCTAAGTTGGAAGTGGGAGGAGACTATGGGGATTTTATTTGAGGGAGGCATAAGAGATCATGTTCTTGAGGAGGGAGTTTGGGTTGGGTGCCCATATAGTATGAGAAATTCTTGGAATTTCTTCTTGTTGTTACTTTGAGGGAGCCATAAGAGTTAAGGGAGGCATAAGAGTGGATGGAGGGATAAGGAGTACTTAAGGGAGGAATAAGAGTTGTCATGGATTTTGTGTTTTGCATTGGAGGCCTTTTAGGTGGCACCCATTCCCATTGGGAGGCATAAGTGGCCTCCCCATAGGTCTTACTCTTTTGTCTTTTTGATAAGCCTTGTGACTTTGTTGTTTTGATTGTTTTCCTCTTGTTGGGTTGTTGATTGTGTTTTAAATGAATATGGAATGAATGTGAAATTTTATGTTAAGTTGTGTGGAAGATAGTAGTTTCCATGAGTTGAGTTTTCTCCCATTATAATGTGGTTGGGGCTCGGGGGCCAATGGAGAGGATGGCTTCTCTTCTCCATTGGGTATCTTGGTTGGGAGGATAGCGTTGCCTCTACCCTTATTTTGTTGTGAATCATGCAAACTATTAGAGGAGCTATTTTGTTGGTGCTTGGAGCTTGGATTCTTGTTGGTGATCATGTGATAACTACACTTTTATCTTACCGGCTTAGACTAGAAGGAATTGTAATAATATGGTTCTTTTCTTGTGTACATTTTGGTATGTTTACCCCACTTCGAGTGGAGGAAATTTGTAATGGCATTGTCAAAGAAAGTTGCTATCCTATTGTTTTTTATTGATATTGCATTGCATGGGAAAAAAAAGAAGAAATAATGTATTGTGAAGATAGTTTGGAAGTAGTAAAAGAAAGTAAATTCACATTGTTAAAGTCTTGGATGTATTGAAAGGTTGATATATTTTACAATGGAAAAGAAAGTATATTTGCATTAATTAGTTATTCTTTGTAAATATGAGGAACAAAATGTAGAGATTGTTATAAGTTGTTTGGTTGCAAAATCTCTTTTATAGAAAATAAATTAATATGCTTATTTTGAATAAATGAACATTGTAGTAAAATGAAAGAGAAAATAAGCTAGATTCTTTTGCACTAGGAAACTTGATTTTATATCAAAAATAGATTTATATTCCTTTTTGCCTTGTAATGAAAAGAAAGACTTATTTAAACAATGGAAATTATTCTTGTAAGTAGATGAAGTTTAATAGAAAAGAAAACACTTTAAAATGAATAGATTTAGCTAAGAAATGAATAAATGAGTAGTAAATATCAAAGCTAGAACTTGAAATAAATAATAACAAATCAAGGATGCATTTTTACACCCTATAGAAACTTTAAGTTTTTTTTTAAAATATTGGCTTTAAGGTTATGTTTTTCAGAAACAAGACCGCCGCCCTATGCAGGGCGGCAGTCCTATGTTTGTCACCCAGCCAGGGCGGCGGTCATGTGTTTGTCACCCTGCACAGGGCGGTGGTCCTATCACTTATGACAAAATTTTGCAAATCCGTGCCTGTGCGTAAATTGTAACCATTGTCTCTAATTCCTAAGTGTAAAAAACAAAATATAATGCTTCCAACAAGTAAATAAAGATTAATACATAGGGGTGTGACATCAAAACTCTCTAATGGTGAATCTAAATGCATTTCTTCATTTATATCAAAGGGGGTAGGGTTTTGCCCCAAATTTAAAACCCAATTCACTAAAATTTTGAAATAAAAACTAGATTGGATGAGGAAAATCCTCCCAATCCTTGAAAGAAATAAAATTACATAAATAAAAGGCTAACTAAGATAAATCTAAACTAAATCTTCTTGAAGAATCCTCCATGGTTTCTTCTCTTTTTGCTCTCATGGATTCTTTCTCTCCAACCTGAAAATTAAAAAAAATAAATTAAAGCAAATGAGAAGGATAGAATAAGAAAAGGTTTTAATAGACTTTCATAAGGATTTTAGGGCTCGGTTGAGAACCCTAGGATCTAGTGGCTAAGATGGTTTTGATCTAAGGGTGGAGAATTGACCCTATCTTTTTAAAGAATAATGTAATATTAAATATTTATTTTCAAACCTTAAGGGTATGTGTAGATGGGTGAGTGGGGTCATTTAATCCCCTAGTGGTGTGGTGTCCTTAAGACCTTAGTTGTGTAGAATTGTATTAAAAAAAATGGGTCCATTATATTATTAAAGATATGAATTTAATAGTTGAGTATAAGGTTAACCTTATTAGAATTGAGCTTAATGGAAATAGTAGAAGACACTTATTTAAATGAATTAAACCATGTTACCTTCCTTAGAACTATTGATTTATGTACCCTACCAAGTTTTGTGATATTATGTACTTATTAACTAGACTTGGTTTCCCAATATTCAATCTAAGTTAAGTAATGTAAGTAATTTAACGAATTGTAAAGGTAGAGCACCCTTGCATCATTCTTCTACTGTAACTTCCCTCTTTAAACAAAAAAAAAATTAGTCACATTTTTTCGTTAAGCATTTGTTTGAAGTGAGATCTTGGAATGTCATTTTTGAGGGCGTTACACTTGGTATCAGAGCCGTGGTTTCAAATCTTGGACCCCTAGGCACACTTAGAAAACATGAAACATGAACATTTAACCTAGTGCAAAATTGATTCTTTTAAATCTAGAAAACCCCAATGTTTGATAATTGTATGAAATAAAAAACTTAGAAAACTAAAAAAAGACCTAGAACAATGAACTAACTCTCACCTTGATCTTTACAGGAGGTGCAGATTAGGCGAGGTGTCTTTTCATATAGACCTAGATATACCACTGCCAGAGCAGGTTGTAGTGGCCATTGTACCTCAGATTTTACAGACGCTTCAGGATGTCAATTCTACTATACGTAGAGAGCCCTTGGGAGAAAGATTTGCTAGACATGGTTTCGATTCATCAATAGATGCCTAGGTATCCCCTTGACACAGCGAGGAGCATAGGGTAGAAAACTTCCGCGCGAAGTCAGCTAGGGCAGAGTCACCACATAGAGGACAAGGGGACAAGATCTCAGGACATAGGGATAGGTCTTGGAGCCCTAGATAGAGGGAGGAGCATATAGATAGACCTAGGGGTTGTCAGACATTAGATGAAGACCATATCAGGGAGATCCTAAAGCTAGGAGCATCTCACTATTCAGTTGATACAGGTGGTTTTCAGGTAGAGGCATGGTTGGTGAGCTTGAGCGGATGCTTCAAGATTTTTCCTTGTACTAGCAACATGAAAGCTCATGTTGCGATCCATCTTTTGAGGGATGGAGCAGGAGTCTGGTGGAGGAACGAGGAGTAGAAGCTCCATGTTGATTCAGAGATAGTCATCTGGGAGCTATTTGAGGAGAATTTCATGAGCAGGTATTTACCCAGGAGGTTTATACAGTAGTGGATAGACGAGTTTCATGACCTCCATCAGGTATCAGTGACTATAGCTGAGTATGAGAGTCAATTTCTGGATCTACTCTAGTATGTCGACTATATTCTGGATGAGAAGGTATAAATTCACAGGTTCATCAGGGGCCTGAACTTGGATTTGGGTGGCGCGGTGCACATTCATTGCCCACAGACATTAGTAGAGGCCATGGAGAAGGCCTATATTGTAGAGGAGACAAGGGGAAAGACACAACATGATAGAGACAGAGTTCGGAGCTGTATCCAATAGATGTAAGATCATAGGTTCCCCCTCCACGAGGTGATAGAGTTTAGGACAGGCTTCTTTCAGGCCACCACAGCAGTAGTAGCCACAACAGACCTACCCACCTTATAGACACCCTCAGAGGTTTGATGTGTAGAGAGGGTGGAATATGGAGCTTCCTCCTAGGGTTCCCGCTAGGACATAGGGTGTGCCGAGAGCTTCAGTCAGCAAGATCCCATCAGCAAAGACCTCAACAGTCTATAGCCGGATCGTCAGGATCCACAACTCAAACATCTAGTGTACCGGCTGGAGATGCATCCCACTGGAGGGGACTAGACAATTGTTATGGTTCGTGGTGTTGTTGGACATCATTGGAGAGATTTCCTACAAAACCCTAACAAGGGTAAGATGCATAACTAAGAGCCTATGGTTGGAGATATGGCACAGAGTCATCAGATCTACGTAGCAGTGAAGAACCGCTAGGCTAAGCACCATAGTACCGTGATTGAGACGGCAGGTAGTAATGGTGGTATTTCCACCTCTATATTATTTGATTCTGGTTCTTCTAATTCATTTATTGCACCATCCTTAGTAGAGAATTATAGACTGGTGGTAGTTAGGCAGGGCCGCAGTTAGGATGTTGAGATGGCTTCGGGATCCAAATTTTTTGTAAACTCCCTAGTTAAGGATAGTGTAGTGGATTTTGGACCCTTCACCACTACTTCGGATCTTCAAATCCTTCCATTAGGATCTTATGGTGTCATTTTGGGCATGGATTGGTTGTCTACTCATAGAGATAGAGTGGACTATTACCATAAGACTATTACTTGCATAGATGATCTTGGAGTGGAGTCAGTGATATCATGAGTTAGGAGACACATTCGCCAGCATCTCCACTATGCAGCTTAAGCGGTGTGTACGATGGGGTTGTCATTTTTTTGCTATTACGGTTAGTGAAAAATCAGAGGATGACTCAAGTGGACCATCCCTTGATGACCATCTCATCTTGATAGAGTTTTTTGATGTGTTTCTAGCAGAGCTACTAGGGTTACCTCCCCCATGTGAGATAGATTTCCATATAGATCTAGTTCTGGGCATTGAGCCTATCTCACGAGCACCCTATCGGATGAATACTCCTGAGCTATGTGAGCTCAAGTTGAAGCTTGAGGGCATTTTATAAAAATGCCTAATCCATCCTAGTGTATCCCCTTAGGCTACGCTAGTGATCTTTGTGAAGAAGAAGGATGGATCTCTTCAGTTTTGTATTCACTACTGTTAGCTGAATAAAGTAACGATCAAGAAACATTACCCCCTTCCACACATTGATGATTTATTTGATCAGATGAAGGAGGATACAATTTTCTCCAAGATAGATTTTAAGTCAGGGTACCATCATCTTAGGATTACGGAGGCAGATATTCATAAGACCGTGTTCCGTATGAGATATGGTCACTACGAGTTCACAGTGGTACCTTTTGGGTTGACGAATGCACCCACAGTGTTTTTGAGTTTGATGAATGGGGTATTCAGGACTTTTATAGATCACTTTGTGCTCATCTTCCTTGATGACATTCTGGTTTACTCATGCATGCGTGAGGAGCACCTTCGCCAGGTTCTTCACTGTCTTCGTGAGAAACACCTTTATGGGAACTTGGAGAGTGTGCGTTCTTCCAGAATGACGTGCAGTATCTAGGCCACATCATTTCTGGGGAAGGGATCACAGTTGATCCTTCCAAGATTTGAGCCATCATGGATTGTCCAGCACCCACTACTGTGACCCAGGTGCGCAGCTTCATGGGTCTAGCAGGGTACTACAGGAGGTTTGTTTAGGAATTTTCTCATATTGCGCACCCCATCACTTCCCTTCAGCGGAAAGGGAAGAATTTTTATGGTTAAATAGATGTGAGGAGGCCTTCAGTACACTGAAGCAATGCCTCATGATAGCACCTATTCTTACAGTGACAGATCCTCAAGGTGAGTTCTATGTTTACACAGATGCTTCTTTGGCAGGCCTTGGAGGAGTGTTGATGCAGGAGGGTAGAGTTATGGCTTTTGAGTCTCACAAACACAAGGATTATGAGCTTAATTATCAAACTCATGATCTTGAGCTTGTGGCAGTTATTCATGCCTTTGTCTAATGGAGGCATTTCCTTCTTTGTTGGAGATTCACACTCAGGAAAAATCACTTGAGCCTTCGCCACCTATTCATGTAGCCCAATCTAAACGCTCATCAGTGGTGTTGGATGGAGCTAATTTGTGACTATGACATGGAGATAGAGCATGTGAAGGGGAAGGAAAATGTGGTTGCAGACACCTTGATTAGATGAAGACATATGAGTATCGCCACTTCAGTAGGCACAAATTTATAGAGCAGGATCCTTCAGCAGCTTCCTTTTGACAGTTTCTATATGGCAGCGAGAGCAGACATCGAGTCCTAGAGGCCCCTTGAGGGGAATTTTGATGGTTTCTCACAAGAGGAAGATGGTCTTCTTAGGCATAGAGGTCAGATTTATGTTCCCAGAGACAGAGACTTAAGACAGGACATCTTGATAGAGGCACATCATGCACCCTATTCAGCCCATCCTGGGGTGAAGAAGATGCACGCTACCTTGAGACAATTGTATTTCTGGAGAGGACTTCCAAGATATGTGGCTTCGTTTGTATCATGTTGTTTAGAGTGCCAGAGGGTGAAGGTTGACCATCAACATCCAGCTGGCCTTCTCTATCCTCACGCCATACCAGAGTGGAAATGGGACACCATTTCCATGGACTTCATCGTTGGGTTACCTACGTCGAGATACCACCATGATGTCATCATAGTCACGGTGGATAAATTGATGAAAGTAGCTCATTTTTCTCTGGTGAAGACCACCTATATAGCTAGTGTAGTGGCACGTGTATATCTTGATGAGATTGTCAGACAGCATGGGATTCCATGGAAGATCATTTGCGACCGCGATCCTCTATACACTTCCCATTTCTGGACTACCATGTAGTATGCCCTTGGGATGAGGATTAATTTCAGCACATCTTATCACCCTGATATAGATGGACAGATAGAGAGGGTGAATCAAATTTTAGAGGATATGCTCAGGATGTACGTGACGGATCATTAGGCGAGATGGGAGGAGTACTTGTACCTGGTGGAGTTTTCCTACAATAATAGTTTCTAAAGTTCTATAGGCATGGATTCTTTTCAGGAATTATATGGGAGAGAGTGCATGACACCTCTTAGTTGGGACAAGATTGAGGACAGGGTTTCTCTCGGGCCAACATTATTGCAGGTTACCTTGATCAGGAAGATATTGTAAGAGGTGCAGGACATATAGAATAAGTATGCATACCAGCATAGGGAAATTCATAGTTTTGAGGTGGGCATGAAGGTGTTTCTTCGTGTCAGACCAAATAAGAGCCATATTAATTATGGAAAATGTTCTAAGCTTACTCCTAGGTTTGTGGGTCCCTTTGAGATCTTGGAGCACCTCGGTCCCTTGGCCTATCGTCTAGTATTTCCACCTGGCTTGTCTCGCATCCATGATGTGTTTCACATTTCTGTGCATAGAAGATATATTTCTCATCCTTCTCACGTGCTAGATTGGACCACATTACAGGTGCAGGATCAGGGGCAGGTGATGGTGGAGCCCATACACATTATACAACGTAGGACCCTAGGCCTTCATGACAGATAGATTGATCAGGTTCGGGTCCAATGGGATAGATATGACAAGACTGCAGCTACTTGGGAGGATGCTACTTTGCTATGAGGAAATTTTCCATACCTTTTCCAGTGACTTCCACGAGTAATTTGAGTCTAAGGGGAGGGGGATGTAGTTCCCACTTCCCTTCGACACCATTTTGATTTGTTAATTTCATTACTGGTTACTTCACTTATGGATTTATTATAGCTTCTTTGATTTAGCATGCTAGTAGATATCATAGACACTGAACTTTTATTGATTTTATCCTTATATGATGCATATAGTCTACTGGAGACATTTGATGATGATATTGGTATACTTTTGACATGGTTATTTATATTTAATTCTGACATGTGATATATTTAGTCATATTGGGTAGATCTTGATAATTGGATTAATGTGATGATCGTTTTGACATAAATGAAATGTGGAATAGAAATGTTCTAGAATTTGTAAGTGATATCGTATTTGCATAGATGATAGTAATTCATGTATAGTTGATTTTAGATTATATTGTATATTTGGCATGAATGTTTTAATGTGTCCACGAGGCCGAAGGAGGTATTCTCTATTCTGCAGCTATATTATATTCACAACAATATCAGGGGAGTGGAGACCAACCACATCGAAATTTGAGAAGAATCCAACTAGGGTCACCATGGCAACAAGTAATTGTGTGTGTGTTAGAATTGTTTGGTTAGGGGAAAATTGTGACCTAGGTGTCATCTGTTGTTTTGTTTTAATTTTCCCATTCTATTATGTTAGTATGTGTTTCCTCTTAGTAAGTGAAATTTACTAGTTTTATTATTTATATTTTTGGATGGGTTTTTACCCCTTTTTTTCGTCATGGGTTATAGTGTCTTAATTAAGTTAATTTTAATTTGTTTGAAACTAATTAAAAGATAGGACCAAAAAGAAGTTCATTTATTAGGCTTGATTTAGTATTGGATTTTGTATTGAGTGAAGTGTGTTTGAATTTTGAGTGTAGCACACTCTACCCTTCATGGGAAACTCGAATTTGGCCTTAGAGGCCAAATTTGGAAGCTTGTGTGACAAGTCAAACTTGTCCCACACCTCTTAAAATCCCATGCCAACCCTACCTATGGGTTGGGAGGTAAAATTTAGGCCCTTTTAGGTGTGTTGGGGGATAAAAACATAAAATGTTAATTTCACTTCCTTTCAAATATTTAATTTTGTCCTTTGAAGGGAGTGGGCTTAGATGGAGTGTGTAAGCTGCTTGTCATTCCTCCAACCACTCATTAATTATGCATTGGAATATGAGGTTGACCAAGTGATGTGGAGTGGAGAGGAAATGAGGTGGCATCCTACTTGGAGCCATATCACCCATCCCTCTCCTTTCTCTATTTATTGAATTCTTGTTGCTTGTTTCGCAGTTAGATGATCATTTTTAGTCTCTTGAATTTTTTGAGAGTGGGAAGATTTTTTAGGGAGTTTGTGGATTTTCTTTGGAGCTTGTGGATACTTGTTGATTTTTGAAGCTTGTGGATGCTTTCTTGATCTTTGGAGTAGTTTGGAACTTCATACTTGGAACAAGCTCTACCATGGAAAGGTAGAAGCTTCACCTTTGTTTATAATATGTTATTGTTACATGTATGTGTGTATATGTTTCTTGAATGTTGTTTTTTTTTTTAAATGCTTGTTGGCTATGGGTAGAATGCCTAAGTTGGAAGTACGAGGAGACTATGGGGATTTTATTTGAGGGGGGCATAAGAGATCATGTTCTTGAGGAGGGATTTTGGGTTGGATGCCCACCTAGTATGAGAAATTCTTGCAATTTCTTCTTGTTCTTCCTTTGAGGGAGCAATAAGAGTTGAGGGAGGCATAAGAGTGGATGGAGGGATAAGTGGTACTTGAGGGAGGCATAAGAGTCGTTAGGAGTTTTGTGTTTTGCATTGGAGGCCTTTTAGGTGGCACCCATTCCCATTGGGAGGCATAAGTGGCCACCCCATAGGTTTTACTCTTTTGGATTTCTTGATAAGCCTTGTGACTTTGTTGATTTGATTATTTTCCTCTTTTTTAGTTGTTGATTGTGTTTAAAATGAATATGGAATGATTGTGAAATTTTATGTTAAGTTGTGTGGAAGTTAGTAGTTGCCATGAGTTGTGTTTTCTCCCATTGTAAGGTGGTTGGGGCTCGGGGGCCAATGAAGAGGATGGCTTCTCTTCTCCATTGGGTATCTTGGTTGGGAGGATAGCGTTACCTCTACCCTTATTTTTTTGTGAGTCAAGAAAACTATTGGAGGAGCTATTTTTTTGGTGCTTGGAGCTTGGATTATTGTTGGTGACCATGTGATAACTACCTTTTTATTTTACCAACTTAGAGTGGAAGGAATTGTAAAAAAATGGTTTTTTCCTTGTGTACATTTTGGTATGTTTACCCCACTTTAAGTGGAGGAAATTTGTAATTGCATTGTGAAAGAAAGTTGTTCTCCTATTGTTGTTATTGATATTGCATTTAATGGGAAAAGAAAGAAGAAACAATTTGTTGTACAGATAGTTTGCAACTAGTAAAAGAAAGTAAATTCACATTGTTGAAGTCTTGGATGTATTGAAAGGTTGATCTATTTTACAATGGAAAAGAAAGTATATTTGCATTATGTAGTCATTGTTTGTAAATATGAGGAAGAGAAAAATGTAGAGATTGTTATAAGTTGTTTTGTTGCAAAATATCTTTTATAGAAAATAAGTTAATATGGTTATTTTGAATAAATGAACATTCATGTAAAATGAAAGAGAAAATAAGCTAGATTCTATTGCACTAGGAAACTTGATTTTATATCAAAAATAGATTTATATTACTTTTTTCCTTGTAATGAAAAGAAAGACTTAGTTAAACAATGGAAATTATTCTTGTAAGTAGATGAAGTTTAATAGAAAAGAAAACACTTTAAAATGAATAGATCTAGCTAAGAAATGATAAATGAGCAATAAATATCAAATCTGGAACTTGAAATAAATAAATAAAAAATCAAGGATGCATTTTTACACCCTTTAGAAACTATAATTTTTTGTAAAAATCTTGGCTTTTATGGTCTATTTTTTGGAAACAGGACCAATTTTTTGGAAACAGGACCACCACCCTATGGAGGGCGGTGGTTTTGTGTTTGTCACCCTGCGCAGGTCGGTGATCCTGTCACTTATGAAAAAACTCCGTGGATCCGTGCCTATGCATAAAATGTAACCATTTTCTCTAATTCCTAAGTGTAAAAAAAATTAAATATAATGCTTCCAGCAAGTAACTAAAGATGAATACGTAAGTGTGACATCAAAACTCTCTAATGGTGAATCTAAATGCATTTCTTGATTTATATCAAACGGGGTAGGGTTTTGCCCCAAATTTAAAACCCAATACACTAAAATCTTGAAATAAAAAACTAGATTGGAGGAGGAAACTCCTCCCAATCCTTAAAGGAAATAAAATTACATAAATAAAAGGCTAACTAAGCTAAATCTAAACTAAATCTTCTTGAAGAATCCTCCTTGGTTTCTTCTTTTTTCTCTCTCATGGATTCTTTCTCTCCAACCTGCAAATTTAACAAAAGAAATTGAAGCAAATGAGAATGATAGAATAACAAAAGGTTTTAATAGAATTTCATAAGGATTTAATAGCTAAGTTGGGAACCCTAGGATCCAGTGGCTAAGATGGTTTTGATCTAAGGGTGGAGAACTGACCCTATCTTTTAAAAAAATAATGTAATTTTAAATATTTATTTTCAAACATTAAGTGTATGTGTAGATGGGTGACTGGGGTCATTTAATCCCCTAGTGGTATGTGTCCTTAAGACCTTAGTTGTGTAGGATTGTATTAAAAAAAAGGGGTGTCCTTTATATTATTAAATAAATGAATTTAATAGTTGAGTATAAGGTTAACCTTATTAGAATTGAGCTTAATGGAAATAGTAGAAGACACTTAGTTAAATGAAATAAACCATGTTACCTTCCTTAGGACTATTGATTTATGTACCCCACCAAGTTTTGTGATATTATGTAACTGTTAACTAGACTTGGTTTCCCAATCTTCAATCTAAGTTAAGTAATGTAAGTAATTTAAGGAACCTATAAGGTAGAGCACCCTTGCATCATTCTTGTACCGTAACTTCCCTCTTTAAACAAAAAAAAATTAGTCGCATTTTCACGTTAAGCGTTTGTTTGAAGTGAGTTCTTATAACGTCGTTTTTGCGAGCGTTACAGAGTTCAAACCCCCCATCTAAACTATAAATGCAATCTTACCTCTTGGCCATTGTAATGGACTATATCATATTTTTGGAGCAAAGAAATAATTCTTTGGGTGATTTCAACCCTCTCTTATGTTCATTGCATCTTCCTGATCTCTCATTGCAATCCTAGTTAACTTTTCCATGGTTGTTGTATTACATTTTTATGGGTTGTGTTTAATTGCAAAACAAGTGTTTAGCATTCCTTTGGTGCATCACCTTTTTTAGTTTAGGTTTATTTTATTACATCTTCTTAAACCTATCTCCTTGACAAGTTAGAGTAGAATTTATAGCATAGATCCTCTACAATTTGAATGTGTGCATGTGAATAGAGGAATAGGAACCGTCCTTCATCCAGAGATCTTTCTCGATTATAAAGTCCCACACTTTGGAAAAAATTCTATTTATGTAATCAAACTGAGAGTTTCAACCTATCAAGTTGTAGACATTATGGGGTGTTGTGATTATACATCAACAATAATTTACATACTTGAATCATACTATTAAGAGCTATATGAAACGTTTATTTATCCATAAATAAAAATCTACTTCTTGAGATGCTCCCTACTCTCCAGTGACTTCATTTCGACTCAAGAAGGAATGCCTTAATGTTTGCATTGAGTGTAAACTTGATATTTACAGAACTTCTAGAGGAATCGTAAAATATCACGAGAACCTACGATTTGTTGTGGCATAAGACCCCCAAATCGTATGAACATACATGTAGCTCCATGCATAATTCATTTATTATCCTTGTCATACAATAATGGCATATCCACATATTGGCACCATGAGTGATCCTCTAACCTCTCCCATCAAATCAAGGTGGGTAGTTTAATGAGCTATTTTTAGGGACCTAAACTAGTCCCTGTTATCCAATTTTTCCCCTCAGGAAAAATTAGATCAAACATGACCTTGTACACGCAGAGAAGCTAACCAGGTTCATTTCAGTCATGCGAGGATTGCACATTCAGATTTGGGTGAATATCAGGTTGAAGCATGAGATCATAAAAGAATATGCAAGGTCAGAGATTTCAATGGATTTTGGGTTTTGGTCATTCGAGTTTCAGAGTTTCAAGAGGTTCAGAGATTCGAGAAAGTTTTGGAGTTCTCGGACTACGCCAAAGTTAAAAAAATGGCAAAAATGTTTCTGAAACTCTGAACTACTTTCAAGAAGTCCATAATTTTAGACTGAAGTCTAAAATTTTGGGGTTTCAGAGATCTTGAAGTACGAGTTGGAAAAAATGGAGGAAAAGTTCCCAAACATGAAACTCTGAAACTTCTGTAAAGTATCAAACTTTCAGGAATTTCGAGGATCTCAGTGAGTGTAAAAATCTTGAAATCAAGGAAAAGTTTTGAAAGTCTAAAATTTCTGAATTTCTGAGGTTTCACAGTTTTGGAGGTGCAGAATTCTGGGGGTTTCAGGAAGTCTTGGAGACAAAAACAGAAACAGGACTCAAAAATATCTTAAATCCCAAATGTTTGAAATCCTGAAAAATTTCAGGGATCAGATTTCAGAGAGTCAACATAATTTTTGGGGTCAATGCAGCGGTATTTTCAGATTTCGGAGGTTTGGGTTTTTTAGACTGTCGAGGTGATTAGGGCAATAAATAGTAAAAAAATTCCTAAAAGTGAAAATGTCTAAAAATCTGAAATTCAAGAATTTCAGAATTTTAGACTTTTCAGTAGTTTTGGAGGTTTGGTTGACTTTTGGAACTTTTTAGAAAATTTTGAGTAGATGAACAATGTTTCAACTCCCTAAAATGGAAATGTTTGAAAGTTTGAATTTTGAGGATTTCAGAGGTTGCATGAATTTTGGACTCTGAAAAAATATCAAAGCCGTCCAGTTTTCCATTTTTTCCAGAGAGTGACACCTTGACCTTTAGATGGCCATAAATTTTGACTAGGAGTTTGGATTTGTGACAAGAAATGAATTTTTGGAAATCTTATAGTCTCCTCAACGCAACTATGACTGGATATATTAAAATTAGTCAAACTAAGTTTGTCAAAATGAAGAAATAAAGTCCAGCCTTTTTTTACGGTGTAAGACTTCCCATCTACCACCGTAATGAAGTATGGGCTTCCTTTCTTTCCCAACAAGGAACAGAGTGCATGGAGGCATGGGTTTTAGTCATGAAGAACCCATCACTTTTCCAGGTGAATTCAATGCATTTCTTGGTGTGGTTAGAAGCAAGGATTTTAGATTCTTTATCATCTCCTTTTGTCATTCTTCCTATATATTATAAGGAGGGGAATTTTTCAAGAGGTTGGACATTTTTCTTTGCACCCTCCCTTCTTATCTTGTCTGTAATTTGGATCTTGTGGAGTTTAAACCTCCCATTCAAATTATAATGCAATTCTTGTGCCTCTTGGCCATTGTAGTGTATTGTATAAAATTACTGGAGCAATAATACATGTTTGTGGATGATTTTCAATCCTCTCTTGTGTTCATTGCATCTCTTTGATCTCCCACTGCAATCTTGGTTATATGTGTATGGTACTTGTATTACATTTCAATGGTTTGTGTTTAAAAGAAAAGGAATTGTTCATCATTCCTTGGGTGCATCACCTCTTGTTAGTTTAGGTTTATTTTCTTGCATCTTCTTAGCCTCTGTCTCCTTGGCAAGTTAGAGTAGGATTTTAGAGTAGATCCTCTATAATTTGAATGTGTGTACTCTGAACAGAGGAATAGGAATTGGCCTTCATCCAGAGAGCTTTCCCAATTGCAAAAGTCCCACACTTTGGGAAAAGCTCCATGTTATGCAATCACACTGAGATTTTCAACCCATCAAGTTACAGACATTCATGGGTGATGTGATTACGCATCAACAGTTATTTCTATTGTCTCTCTCTCTCTCACACACACACATTTATCATTTATGTACCCATTCTGGTTAGGTTACATGTATCCTTATCTGTTAGTATTTTCCCATTTTTCATCATTTAGCCTGGGACACTAGTGCCCAACTTGGACACTAGCACCCAGGCACTCCTATCCATTCTAAGAGCTCATGTCCTCTTTGTTCTCTTCACTTATTTTGACATTTATGGTCGCCCTTTTTGGTTTTCTATCCTTATCCAGAGGTCATATTCAGCATGTCATGTCACTAGTGTCAAAATTCAAACAAGAGATCCATATATACACAACATACATACCATTTTATGGGTAAGAAATTCTAAGGGATAATCACATATACATATTATCACTACAATTGCAAGGGACTACATTTTTGGGTTGCATAGGAAGGGGAAGTGCTGAATTGCATCTCACACATTTGCATTTAATATAGCTATATCTCGTTATCTTGGCATCATTGGCACGAGGCCAACCCTAAGACATTATTCCACACACAAGAACAAAGAACTACATGTAGTCTGGAATGTAGTGCAACTCTCAGTCATAATTTCACTCTTCAGGTGACCACCGAGGTCATTACAACTTCACATATTGCATATTTCAATATAATTTGATGTGTTTGTGAGCTTTTACAGGTAGCTAGTGTTTATTTTGTAGGTTACAGGTACCCCTCGATAATTAAAGTACGACATGGACAGGTGATCAACGGTGAATAAGTGTGAAACCTTAATGACATAAGAAAAATCACATTCTGAGAAAATTTTCTAGTCGTTGGTGCTCACAAGTGGTCTCTAGCGCCCAGGCACCCTCACCCAAGCCCAGGCGGTCATGTCCAACTTTGTCCGTGATTCCCATAATTATATATTGAGCAATCCTGACATTCTATCCAAGATGTTTATCGGTTGTTCTAGTTCAGATTTATCCCAAGATAAGAGTAAATAAAATAAGTCTCATATCTCTCATTTTTCTTACAAGGTTGTGTCATTAGAGTGTTTAGTATTTGTATTCTATTATAATGTATCATATTATTGACTCTAAAATTAGATTTAATAAATATATTTTTCTTAAATCACATACTAAATTGACAAGACTATAAAGTTAGCAAGTTATTCATGTTAATGACCAAACTATCAAGTCAACAAGGTGTCCTTGCTACAGATAAGGATGTTAAGTTAACAAGTTTTTTTATGTTACTAGTAAGGCTATTAATTTATTAAGATTTCAGCACTCACTTAGCATGGCCATGTAAATCTTAATAATTCAACAAATTGGGGACATAATTTGACATGACCAATCATGTGTAACCATTCTATGTGCATATTTTTCAGTTTACTACAAGTTTTCAATGCATAGTTTTCAATATCAATCTACAAGTTGACATGCATGATTTTTTAGAATCGATTGTATATGCTTTTTTCCATGTGATTTTATGTTTCATATGGATTGAGACATACACTCAAGAGTTTACACCGTCATCATATGATTGAGATGTGATGTTTGCATTTACTTGTTTCACTTATTCTAATTCAACATTTACTCTATCATATTAAAGAGTGGAAATCTATTGTACTCTAAATTTGATCAAGGGACTTGGTGATATGAAATTTTACACTTATTTTATACATAATCCTTACACACATTATTTTTCCAGCTAAGTGCACCTTCTTTCTCTATTATGCACACGGTATCCACTAGACGACAACCACTCTACATCTTAACTCCTAAAAAATCATTATAGGTCTAATATATATTGAACATCTTTATAGACCTCCACCTTTCTCATACTTGATTTATCTCACACCTTGGATAGGTTTGCAGATCCTAAATAGCTTCAATTTTGAATGAATCCATCCCCTATGAATCCATCCCCTTTTACTATAACGGTCACATTTTTCAAAGCTTCACTTGAATGAATTGACATCGTACGAGAGAATTTTGGCTCAATTGAGTGGGATAACTAAGAAAAGGTTTCTTATAAATACAAATATGCCATAACGTAGAAGGGTTATCTAGCGAGTATCTATGAACACTTTAATAAGGTCAAGAAGAAGAATTGAGCCATCATATCCCTTAGAGAACATCGTTGAAATGACAAGCTATAAATTTGAAGTCATCTATATTATTTCCCTATATCAAGTGCTAAGTTAATTATAAAGTACAAGTGCATGTTGTGAAGTGCTAAGGTTGAATCAAGGGCTCATTTATATTATATATTTTGTTTCATGTCACCATAGGTTTTGGAGAATGACATGTGGATTGATCCGTCTTTGGAGTATAAATACGTAGCACATCGCTCATCACATTAGCATGAGTGTTGTGACAAGTCTGCCCAATCATGCTAACCCCTTTTTCAAGTAAAGGGAACAAAACTAAGGTTTTAAGAAAGAAGAAACAATATCTAATTCAAAGACATGGACATCGCAAGATTTTAGATCAGAAAAATATAAGTATAGACACATGAAAAGTGACATTAAAAGAGAAAACAAGTACAAAACCCTAAAGAATATAATTGTTTCCCTTAAAATGGGTTCAATGACGATATTATCAAGCTTATTATGGACTCGTATAGAGAATATTCTGAGGTTTTGATATTTTTGAAGCATCTTAATAACACTCTAATCCACTTATGTACATCATCTAAACACTTTGCCACACCTTTTGCCCATGTATTTTGGTTCTTTTTTCCAATCCTAAGGAAGATAAGTTTCTCTTATATTCTTTATTCAACAAGAATCAATATAAAAGTTTATTTTTGAGACCTTTTGAAAATAAATGTAATAGTAACATTAATAGTGTGTTACTTAAAGATTTTTTATTTAATTACTGGCGATGGTACCTAACTCGACTGTGTACTTCTTTCACAAATGAACTTTTTTTATTTTGACAAGCAAGGCTCCTCTGTTGTCAAGGTATGCTCTGATGTGTTTATGTCAGATGACCACCTGACTAAATTTAAGGTTATTTAATGGGAGCCCACTTTAAAAATTCCCAGTAATAAATTCTATCTTAATGTCACTTTTTTGAGTCACCCTGTGGTCTTTCCACTCATTGCTAAGGTTTGGAACATGGCTCCATGTCTACCTTTTGCTGCCAGTTGGATCTCATGGTGGGAAGTGTCAATTCATCAGACCACTGAGTTTCTATGCCGATTTGGAAAGCAGGTAGGTTGAGTCCATAAACAAGTCAATTCAGCTCTGTACAAAGAATTCAAATATATCTCATTATTATTGGAGGAAAATAATTTTAATATTCCTCTTCAAATTTAGGAAGTTGAAACCATAAAAAATCTCAAGCTCATTGAGTCTCATTCAGCATGTGGTGCTCAGATCTAATCAAGGATGCATTGATTTAAGGTGGGAAAAAAATCCTCTAAAGGATATTTAACATTTGTATGCACCAAGGATGCTTGTGAACAGATCAAAACTATCTATGATTCAGATCATCGGCTCATAGATTTCCTAGAGATCACAAATGCTTTTGTCGAGCACTATCGTCTAGTATTTCAAGCTCAAGAGGTTTTGATTGAGAAATATATTTCCTTATAAAAATATATTGATGTGGTGCCTAATAAGATTTCCTATAGAGAGTACACCCATTGAAATTGTCTAGTTACCTTGGAGGAGCTCCATGTCAGCTTGATCTACATAAATTATGACAAGTCACATAGTCGGGATGGTTTCCCATGCGAATTTTGTAAAGCAACTTGGTCTTAGGAGTTTCATCAATAAAGGAAACATCAATTGCATCCTTAAAGGTAACAACCAAGAGAAGATGAAGAATTGGCATCCTATAACCCTACTAAATGTCGCTTATAAAAAAAATTCCAAAGCCTTGGCTCTTCACATAGTTGATATGTTGCCCAAAATTGTTTTTCCTCAACAAAATAGTTTTGTTAGCAGTTGGTACATTCTTGAAAATTATATAGCCATGTGGTAAGGCGTACAATGGTCCAAGGTGCCTCTGTTAAGGCCTTTATTTTCTAAAATTGACTTCGAGAAGGTTTATGACCCTATTAAATGACCATTAATTTTGTCCATGCTAAAATCCCTTGGATTTGGTTACTTCTTTAGATCAGAAATCAACATTTTGATTTCAAATGCTTCAGCTCAGCTTATAATCAATTGTCATCAATCCACTAATTTCATCCTCTTCTATTCCATAAGACAAAGGTGGCTCCTTCTACTAACCTTGTTTCTTGTTGGTGTTGATGCTTTAGGGTATCTTATTATGCATCATGGATCTCAAGGTCACATTTGGGGAATTTTTCTTCCTGACCATGTAACGTAACTCATGAATGGTCACTTTTTTTATGACTCATTCCTTCCCATTGCATAGTCTAAACAAAATGTTGCAAAGGATTTTGACTACCTTGATAAATTTTTTCTTACCTCTGGATCTAGCATTCAAATGGTTAAGAATTTGGGCTACCATCAAATTTACTTACCTATTGCAGAACGGTTGAAAGATTACCCCTAAAGATGGATCATCCGTGGCGAGAAAATAATTTTTTTTGGCATTCCTTTCACCTTTGAAAATGACTTTACGACACTGTGGAAGTATTTTATTACCATAGTAGAGCTTAAGGTTTCCCGATGGTCTTCCAAACCGCTATCCCTAGTTGGTAAATTCCAAGATTTGACTAAGATTCTTTCCACCACCCATGTGTATTACTCTGCATGTTCGTGTCCATCTCACACTACATTCGCCCAACTTTCCAAGCTGTTGCGGGAATTTTTATTGTGTAAAATTTCTGGTTCACCTATATTCATAGAGTGTTATAAGATATATGTTGTGTCCCTCGCGAGAAAGGTGGTATGGGAATCCTAGATGTCTACTGAAAAACTGTATCTCTTTATTCTAAATGGGTGGTTTGATGTTTCACGGGTAACCAAGCCTAAAAAATATGGCTACGACATTGCATTATGTCTGAAGCTCTATATTGAAAGAAATGATTGAATAATATTGGGTTGCATACCCTTATTATCACTACGGTCCGTATAAAAATCACCAACACTTTTGTCGCCAAAAGTATCTGCAAATCTTTTGAGACGGTCAATCCATGGATGCGCTGGATTGGTGATGGTTTTCACATAGGGATTTCTTTTAATTCTCATAATCGTTTGTGGTCTCCCATCATCACTGATGATAATCATCCACTTGCGAAAAATATGGGCATCAAATCTCTTTGGATTTCTCATAAGGTAATTCATACCATTCAAGATTTGGTTACCCTCAAAGATTTGGTGCCTTGGCCTAATATTAATTTTAAATTAGATCTAGCCATCTCAGACCTCTCCTTGATCTGTAAAAATCAAGAACTTATGCCAAATGTTATGATCCACAATTTGGAACTTAAACCCCAAGAGTCTTGGTGGTGTGATTGGCTATGGAACCAGGAAATTTCTTTTCTTTGCTACACTGCTAAAAAAACTTACCATCTTTTGATCCCGTTCTCGCCTGCCATTGACAAGATCAATTCCCCATGGGGTTTACAATCTACACATTTCTCTTGGCTTCATCATATTTTCCGTACTTGGATTAACTCTCTTCTTAAGCCCAAATTTAATCAATTCCATCGATGTATTTTCTACCAAGGTCTTCCTGTTGGAAAACATCTCAGTCATATCGGCATCCCTAATCCTAAATGCCCCTTCTATTCCTATCCTGAGTTGTTTAAAGACATATTTTTGTCATGGTCTCATGCTCAGGCCATATGGACTTAGATTCACTCCTAATTCAAGCCCTACCATGCTAGATTATTTCATTAGTGTTTGGATATATTTGGAAATTTTAGGCCTTGGCCACATTATATTGATACTCTTTGGCAATTGTTTCATTCCTCTATTTTATTTCATAAATGGAAATCTTGCAATGCCCTAATCTTCCTGCACTACTAGAAAGAGGGCTAATTTTCCACAATGTTATTCAAAAAATAATAAATTTGTGGGATAAATGTAGATTCGCAACATTAAATGGGTGGATTCTATAATATACAAAGTAGATGTTTCACAATTTCATGAAAGTTATATCTAATATGTGGAATATTCATAATCATATAAATTTATTGTAGAAAAATCACAATTTATCTATTTGTTTTGAAAAAAGATAAAAATTCTCAAACTATAGTCAAAGGATACTATAAATAAAATGTAGATTGCAATTTCTAATTTCCAAAACATTCTAAACTTCAATAAAAAATATTTAAAAAATTATAGCTAAAACTATGATTACTCTTTGTCTAAAAAATAAAAAATATAGACAAAAACTAATTCTTATTTTTCATAATCTACAG
Source organism: Taxus chinensis (assembly GCA_019776745.2). Classification (NCBI taxonomy): domain Eukaryota; kingdom Viridiplantae; phylum Streptophyta; class Pinopsida; order Cupressales; family Taxaceae; genus Taxus; species Taxus chinensis. The sequence goes on along the minus strand of CM034150.1, from coordinate 760,907,991 downwards.
AATATATGAAAAATAAATAATCCCATAATTTTTAAGATTTAAGTTTTATCAAAAATAAATAATCACATAATTGTTAAGATTTGATTTTAATATTAAAAATTTAAAACCATTAAAATTTAATTTGACTATTATCCCTAACTCACTCTAATTGTTGACAATCTACATTTAAAAATTTAGTCAAACTCTTATTGTAGATAATCTACATTAATAAAATAAAATGTGATAATAATGAGGATTGCAAAAATAAGAAAATCTTAAATAATCTACACTACTCCAATTTCCAATATTATTTATGTGGATAATCTACATAATATTACAAATGCTATTTGTGAATAATTTACGGAACTACAAATAAATAGTTTGACTAGTCAATTCAATTAAATTGTCAAATATATATAGGCTTCATAGGACTTAAATAGTGGAAAATTCAGATTAATGATATTATTAGGTCACTTACATAATTGTAGATGATATAATTATAAATAAATAATAATCATATCAATATAATTTCATTACAATTCTATAGTATTTATTGTTGGAAAATGACATTACCTTAACAATTTTTTTGGAGAATCCACAATATTTGAAATTTTAACCATGTAGATTTATTAAAAATGTAAACTCTCCTTCTATTGTTCAAATTTTTGTATCATAATAATAAAATATTACATTTTATAATTATATTTAAAACACAATATATCTAGTACATTTTAAATTAAATTAAATTAAAAATTATTAAAATTTATCTGTAGTTATAATCATGATACAAAAAAATTTAATTTTTACTAATTTTTTTTAGAGTGGTCAACTACAATAAAAATAATAATTTTTTAGTAAATTATTGTATTAAAAAAAAAATTCAAGAAAAAATTACAACTTTAATAAATGTCTACACCTTTATAACTCATTTTTCATGTCATCTTGATTGAATTCCTCATCATCTTGAACCAACTCTTGAACTTGTTCTATACTAATTTCCAATTCCCCTAAGTCCACAACTAAATTAATCATGACATCTTCTCTATCATATCCAATATCATCATCAAAAAGATTATTAAATATCATTGTTGAATCTTGTCTCTCATGTAATCTCCAATATCATCTTCTTTTATTCCTCCTTCTAGTAGTATACCTTCATTTGATTGTCTTAATTCATGATATTCCTCTTGGAACTCTTGTGACTCGACATCATCCTGAATTTCAACCGGTGGTTCATATTCATTTTCATTGTTTGTTTCATATTCGTCACTATTAGCACCATTTTTAGAATCACAGTTTACATATGAAAATGCTGCATTTCGTTGGCACCTTGGATTGTGTTCGATGATGAATGACCAATTCATATCATTAGTATCTTTAATAAAAAAACTGCTCACATTGACTAGGGAATACATAAGGCTCATTTGTCTCCATAAAGCTTGATGTTTTGATAAGAGAAAAACCATTTCGATGCATTTTAAATGTTCTATGAATTCCATCCTCGACCATTGGATACCACTTGACATGAAAGATAACCTTCTTGAATGCCCTGAAATCAAGTTCAATAATTTCTTACAATATACCATAGTATTGTTTCCTCGAACACTCATTTGAACCATCCATCTCAAAGTACGCTGAGATACCTCGATCAAAACTCTTCCTTATTTCATCAGTCTTCTCAATATCGAAATCTTTACCATATGCCCGCATTGCTTTGTAATGTCTCACCTACAACATAAAAAAATACACAGTTTTAAATTTCATCTGTAATATGTAATTTAAAAATGTAAACAATATGATATTAGAATAAGTAGAACACTACCTAAGTTATTGTTATAGATTATAAAAATATACCTTTCTCATATGTGTCCCAGTGGCAATTTCTAATTCTTCTCTAGAAACAATTTTAGGATATTTATTATTTTGAAATATAATATCTTCTCTCAACCAACTCCAAGTACATTTATCTGGGCATGTATTTCTATGTTAAAGTTGTAACTTTCTTATGTGGTTTGTATTAATAGATTTGACCCTCCTAGATAAATTTGAATAAGCATTTCTACCAGCTTCTTCCTTCTTTGTATTATAAATATCAATCCACTTATCCATGCATTTTGTGTAATGGGAAACAAAAACATGCATTCTCTCCCATTCATATGTATCTGCAACTCTTAAAAAAATTAACTTTAATTTTTTATTTAAATGAGTATATTAGTGATATAATAAAAAAAATATTAAATGAAAAATTATGTGCACACCTCGAATTGCTCTCAACTTTGACCTCATTTCAAGTACTTCACCAATGAGCGTATCTTGTTGACATTTACTCCAAAATATTGGTGTATCTAAATGGAATTTTGGTAAATATTGTGTTACACGTACCATTGCTCTAAAAGTAGTATAACCTATTGCAATAGAGCCCTCAGGGTGAGCTCTTTGTTGTACAAAATGTTTTAGTACCTTCAATAAGCACTCTATAAGCCACATAGACCTTGATGTAACACAACCACAATATTCAATCTCTCTGAAAAGATGTACTAGATAGTGAACTTGCGAATCAAAAAATGTTAGTGGAAGATGTTTTTGAATTATACATAGTAGTATAGGTGCTTGCTTCTTCCAATACTCTATATCCTCCAGCCTAATCTGTTTTGAAGTTAACCACCTAACATAAATCATAAACAGTATATTCAACAACAAGAATTATTTTTTATCATAAATAAATTACTCTTACAATGGTTCTAAAAGAAAAATTTACCTCATATATGCTGATAAGTCAAATATTGCAAGTCTAATATGTTTGTCAAAGCTATTTGGAATTATCGCTGGTAGAATAACCTCCAAAAAACAAGTTCCATTATATATCTAATATGTTTTGAAGATTTGAACTCATATATTGTAATATATATATCCTATGTATACAACTCACTTTAAGAAGGTTATGCCAATCATGTGTCTTCAGTCCTATCAACTCTTCATCTTTTCCTCTTGTGAATGCATTCTTGAGTGTTGCAGAAAATCCTATAGGGAATTTTATCTCCTTAATTGCTGAATTAACTTGTCTTTTCTCCTCATTTTTTAATCTCCAAGGACTGATATAATATGAATCATCAATAGGATTTGGCCATAGATGAGGCATGACATTATTTTCTTGAAGATCTCTTATCAATCATAATCCATCAACTTTTTTTCCATTGATAAGATACCGTAATGATTTTAACACATTGCATCCAATGTGCATGACATCAATAAGGTGTGCAATTGGTAAATATCTATAGTAAGGAAGTTCATAAAAAATTGAGAACCCCTTCATTCCTTGAGGGAGTTCACCTTGATAAATCATGTAATGATATAGTGAGATTTAATAAAATAGAAAAATAGAAATATATTTAATGCAAATCCTATGTTTAAGTCCTTACCTTGAGCATTATTGTATGAATTATACCAATCATTTGGTGTCATACACTTTGGAATAGGCAATTTCATTGCCTTATTGTTGAATTCACCTCACCTTCGTACTCGATATCAATGATTTATGGGCAAGAATTCCCTATATTCATGAAAGATAATCTTTTTGATGTGATTGGAATGCTTAGCTATTGTTCCACTTCCACAGGATGGGCAACCAAATTTGCCTTTTGTTTGAATACCTATAATTATGATTTTGCTAATATTTATAGTTAGAGGTAGATTTTTGAGATCCATGTAACTCTTATGATAATTTAAATATTTAAATAAATCAAATCACCACAACAAATAGATAATCCTGGGGCATCATGAATCATCCAACACATCATTCCTCAAAACAAAATGTCCCTTCTACCAATAGGCCTCGAAATATCATGCATTTGAAATCCTTTCCATAACTCTTTAAGTTCTTCAATGACTGGTCTTAAGTATATATCCATACTTTTCACTTGATATTTTCTTGTAAGTGAATGAGCTCCAAACATAATTGTAATAAAAAATATTATAAGATTAATTAAATCATGTGCGGATGAAAATAAACTATAAGGAATTATATATTATATCTAAGGGTATAAGTTAATTCACCAACACTACTACATGGGGGGGTCTTTTGAGACAAAAGTTAGAGACATAAATGTATTTTCGTCTCTATCTTCCCCTTTACAAAAATAGAATATAATAAATATCTTTAATTTTTATACGGTGATATAGTGGGGGCAATAAAAATTCGTATTTGCATAGCTATTATTTTATAGGTTTTTCCTCTCCTTCCCCTAAAAAAACAGAGTAAGTTCGCAGTTCTAGCCGTCACGCAGGAGATTGCAGTTTCTTCAGATTTTACACAAGCTCTCAACAAGAAACCAATGTCTAGTAAATTTCACACGGCGAGGCAAAATCCACCTATTTTTGAAATGAATCCTCTTCGCGACAGAGTAAGGAAGAGATGCTTATCGTCTTCAATAAATTCGACACCAACAGTGATGGGAAAATATCCATCGCCGAGCTTAGTAGCTTGTTGCAGAGCCTGGGGCACGATGTGCCGGAAGAAAATCTCTGTTAAATGATAAAAGTCATGGATTCCGATGGCGACGGATTTATCAGCCTGCAGAATATCTCGACCTCTCCAAGGTAAACAATAAAAATTACCTTCATTTACAACACAGTTTAGACATATGTCTTTAGGGTTTTATCGAGTCTGTTCAATAAACAATCTCTAGCAGACATATTTATCAGACCCTTCTCGAAAGAGACAGATTTGCTACTGCTCTATGTATCTTCCTGTTAGGGTAGGGTATGGTCTTGGTAAAACATGTTTCACTACCAATGTTGTTTTTCACGTACACCCCTTTTATCGAGAAATTCTCTAGATTTTACTCCGGTTGTAGGTTGATTTACATGTTTGAGCTTGGTCATGAGGTCAAAACCACGAGTACAATGTTCGAGTATTATATAATGTAAATGCAAAGCAATATTTTTGTGGGCTTCCACACAGGGGTTTAATACTCCAAATTGGCATCTTTCTTATTGGTGATCTAAAAAACCACCTATCTAATTGTCAGCTGGACTAGCGGTACAGTATTAGCACAAGAGACTGTTAAATGGTTTTTTTACACTAGACGTCTGAATTTAGTGTACTCCTGGCTTACTACGGGACTGAAAGTTCAGATGTCATTTGGTACCATCATCCAATGATAGTTTTTCCATCTTCTAGGGATTTTTGTAAATGAAGCCCAAATTTTCTGTATATTGGTTCTATCTTCGTAGATATATCTAAGGAAAATACGTCAATTTGTTTTTTGGAGTCTTACTACGATTTTAT
>CM034150.1:760890898-760902225 GCA_019776745.2 Taxus chinensis | reverse complement strand
CTGTGGGCCTTCCCAGTTTTCCATAGTAACTGACACCGGTTACACCCAACCACAGTCGGTCACTCTTAACCGGCATCGGTCTCTGTATTTACCCATATAACCTAGAATAGTGACCTATCCACATGTGACCTTTGATCTTATTTTAACTTAACTTGTTAGATTAGATATTTCTTATTGTATTTTGGATGAGATACCCAAATCATTTCAATTACGATAGGGATTTTACTTTATTACCTGCATTAAATTATTTTTTAAACAGTGGACTGACAGTCATATAGGAAGTACTACACTTCCTGGATCTAGCACATGTTGGGTAGTTCACTACACATATTGTTTAAACACTTTCTAGTGGTCCTTCTTTCCATTACAGGTAGTTCATCCTAGCTAAAAGGAAGCTCTCACAATCAGCTATGGATTTAGAAGTTATATGCGTGCAACAACCAACCAACCAAAATTTAAACAGGTATTCCTCCTACACCCATAATCCTATCTGTTTCATCAATATTTCAAAGAAAACATCTAAGAATCAGGTGAAACAATTTACTCCATGAGGGTGAATGAATCTCACTAAATGACTACATGGCCAAGTTTAGCTATTCCCATTTACTAAGCTACATGGGTGTAAGAGAAGTTATTTTATGGTGGATGACACAAGATCAAATGCCTTATTAGCTTGGCTAATGTTAAATGAGCTCTTAAGCTTTCTTAGGCTGTTTTGGTTTTGTGTTACGTAAAGTTATGTTTGCATGGGTAAGCTTACCCCTTCTATTTATAGTTTCCAAATGCGCTAAAGAGTTTGAACTTGGGTGCATGTGGGACTAAATATTTTAGATTAGATTAGGGTAAACATGCTTTAGGATTTAGATAATCTTTGTTAGGCTAGTTAACTAGGGTTTAGGCTAGTTAAACTTGATTAACAAGTGATTAGAGACTCATTGAGAGTTGGGAGGGGGCGGATAACCAATTGTGACTGATAGGATAGCCTAGGAAGCTAATAGAAGTGGTCTAGAGCTGAACTAGGGAGGTTTTGAATGGTCGAAAGGAGGCATGTTTAGCTATAAGAGAGATATTAGCCAAATAAGTTGATTATAGGAGGAATATGACTGAGAAGGTTTCGTAAATGGGAATCCGAGAATGGAATGAAGAAGGGGGAATTACCAAGTGTCGTCAATTAGGTTGAATTGGAGAAAACACTAAGTGGTACGCATGTTTAGGTTTCTACACTGCATTTTCTCTATTTTCCCATTGCATGCTCCTCATCATAGTTGGTTTATTCCAACTTCCATCTAAGTGTTCCTGGACATTATTCTCATCATTGTTAGAATTCTGGATTTGATTCAACATTTAATTTTAACTCACAACTATAATTTCTTCATCGTTGTTTCAATTCACAGTAAACCGATGTCAGTCCTCATGGGCAACCATCTTCAGTTACCCTCTGACCATCATTAGTTTTTCCCAACCAGCGACAATTCACTATTGTTTTGGTATAACCTACCTAGAAGGACACCTATCCACTTCTTTAGCTATTTAGAGTCTTTGTCACTCTTATCATATCCATTGACCTAGTAAGTCCCGTCAGCATTTGAATACCTAGCAAACTGGCCTTATACCTTATTTTTGACCAACCTATCCACTTTCCACAATGATCGGAAATGGTTACCTGTGACTGGCGTCAGTTTAACCTAACCAGCATCGGTTAGCCTATGTCATTTTCTAGCTGACATTTTAACCGCAAGTCACCCACCACTTCCTATTATCCTACGTATGTTGTATTTCTATGTCATTTACAGAAATCAGTCTTACCATGTTAGACCTGATCATATGGTACTAATGCATCAACAAGCAAGCACACCTTGTATTCCACCCAGTTGTCAACCACTCCCACCTAGCCCTTCACCACCTTCCATTTATCACTAGCCATGGAACTTATCCAACCTATCTCTATCACTTATGAAGACGAGGAGTTCACATGACTCCTTGACCAAAATCCCTACCACCTTGCAGCTTTACCTTTCCCAGTCATCCACTCGAGATTCCTTGGGTCAGTTGATATACGACATACCTGTATCTATCCCCCCTGACTCTCATTCCCACTCCTGGTGTCAGCCCTGTTGGTACCCAATTTGTTCTTCTTTTCAATATAAGAAGCATCAGAAGATATGGCATGAAGCTTGAAGTCAGATAGATCATGATGTGTGTTGTTTTGTAGCTGAGGAGGTGATCTAACTGGCACTCAGTTTTGTGGAGAGATGGATACAACTTTGTAAGGATTTGACCTGAACCTCACTATTTTAGGTTGTGCTTTTCAACCAAGATAAGAGAACCTATATTGTAACCCCCAAATGGTGAGGAGATGAAGATATCCCTTAATTTATGCAAAATAAGATGAAAGGCCTTGGGAAAATATGATCAACACTCCAAATCTGACTTTCAGAAGTTGTCACTCCCAGATCATGGAGATATTTTCACTGTAAGGGAAGGGTTTATTAAAGACATTGTATAATCTTGATTTTCCTTGTGCATTTTTGTAGATGGGTTAGATCCTTTTGTTGGACACATAATATAATGCAAGGGTAGTATGGTTAGGATTAGTTTGTTCGAATGAATTTTTGGTGGGGGTGTTGATAAGACAAATTGGGATATATCAGATCTTGACAACCTCTACAATATTTGAATGCCTATCAGACAAAATGCTTTAAATAATTCAGGATATTCTTTTCAACTAGAAGAGGCATAAATGGAAACCCAGGTGTTGCACTTTTCACACAATATTTGAGATTTCACCACAAAAATCTTGAAGGAGTAAAAACTCAATTAAAACACAAAATCCTTGATCAAAAACCATGCCTAAGGGTACCCCCAAAGGTTACAAGCAATCTCTACAGTCAAGGAAGGGTAAATTGATTTTAAATTTGTTTCTCTTATCAGATGAAGGATCTTCTGAACATGAGAATGCAAATGCCACTAAAATATCAATAAGAAATGGAGATTTTTGTGTATGATTTCTAAGAATTTCAATGCAAGATTGCAACAAAAAACAAATGAAAAACTATTTGTAGCATTTAAAAATTGATAATAAACACCATATGCCTAGAAAGACATAGATTAACTCAAATGCTTGTTAGATTCATCATCAGGGGAGAGTTTCATTAACAATCTCAAAGCTATGTGATGCCTATACACTTGTAACAAACTCACATACATGAAGATCCAACACAGAAGAAATTATCCTGGTTCTTTGGTGGTTTCTCAGAAGATGAGCTTTTCTCTAATTTGCTTGTGTATTTTCAAATTTTCCCCTTGTTTGCATGTCTCAAAACATGCATTATATAACTATTTCCACATTTGATCCTTCTTCCCAAGAAATATATGCCAAGGGATCAATTTTGTTTACCACAATTCTCATGATTCAATAAAAATGACATCAACCAGAAAAAACATTCGCAGGTTGCTAGGTGTGCCCAAAAAGATTAAATCATTACAAATATCTAGATCATTATCCATCATGGAGGCATTTTTTTTCATCATTGAGGCATGCAAAACACCTTTTACTCTTCATTTTCCACACCTTTTACCTTTTTCAAATTACCTCTATAACTTTTTGATTTTGTCATTTCATGTTTTTGGATGGATTAGGGAAAAATTTATTTCAAAACCACCTCAGATCAAAGAAATTTAAGCCATGAAAGTGATGTCATGATCCTTGAAGGCCAAGATGACACAAAATCACTATAAATTTGATGAATTTTGATACAAAAAATTGTGTTTCCTAGCTTCCTGGAGCTCTCATGGCAGTCAAAACCAATGGATGCACAACAACCGTCGATCTTATCCATATTTTAATCCTAGCCTTCCACATGGAAGATGCAGACTTAGAAATAAGCCTGAGTTACCTTTTAATTTTTGGATAAGGCTAGACAAGTGGCAAAAAATGATTGGAAATCAATTCAGACTTACTTTTGACTTTTCCACATATTTTGGGAAAAATGGAAAATTTTGACTTTTTTTTTGCCCCTCCGCCTTTGAATTTTGAGCTGACACGCGGAGAAATGGTGGGTCCCATTGAAATCGTGCTTCAATTCTACGTATTTTGACCTTTTTTGGAAAATTGGAAAATTTCACCTTTTGCCCCACAGGCCCGCACCTCTGATTTGTCCCTTACCACATGTCTCCTTGTGATTCGTTGCGGGCCAGTGCTTCCAAATTTTTATTCTAAGCCCTTTTGTGAAAAAGGGAACACATCCCCTTTTATATCCGTTGACCCCCCCTTTTCCTCTACACGTGTCGCTTGATATTCGCTTAGCGGGCCAACGCTTCAAATTTTGATTTTAAGCCTTTTTTACAAAAGGGAAAACAAATTCCCTCCTACCTTCGTTGGCCCATCGACCCGCCTTGTCCTCTGCCATGTGTCGCTCATTGATTCACTAGTAGGCCCGTGGCTAAATAATTTCCTTAACTCCTTTTGCAAAAAAGGGGAAAAAATCCCCATTTCCTTTGTGGCCCGCATTCCCTAGACCCTGTTGGACATGTGTCCTTTCCTAATTTGTTGTTGAGCTTTAGCCCAAAATTTGACTTCAAGCTATTTGAAAGTTAAAAATTCAAAATCACCAAAATCTCTGCCCCGCCATTTTGACTTTTCCTAGACCCGTGTCCTCCTGTGATGTCACCACGAGGCCGCGATCCAAAATTTTACTTTAACCCTTTGAGCCAAAAACACAATATTTCATAAGTTTTTCTCTGCCACCCACATCTTCTCAAACCCAAAATACTTCCACACCGTATACTCTCTGGTTGGCTGTGGGGATTCAGGAAAAAAATTTTGGAATTTAGAAAATTTTGCAAAATAAAGCCAAAATTTTCAAAGGAGATATGACTCCCACCTCTCCTTGGCAATAAGAACATGCCATGTAGGAAATTTGAAAAAGGGTGGAGCCAAAATTTTCCACTTCGCCAAAAAATAAAAAAATGACAAGTTAGAAACATTTGCTGCCTACACCTTGGCCAATGAAAACCCGCCACGTTGCCAATACCTTATGAGGATGAATTCAACGGGAAAATGACGCCTGTCTGACCGTCAAAACGTAAAAAATTCCAGGGATACCCTAAATTCAATTTTGTCACCAAGGATGGCATTTTTTTTAATTTTAAATCAACTGAACCATGTTTTTTACAACATTCCCAATCTAGGATTTGGATTTTCAAATACAAACAAGCATGATTTGATCAATTTCATTTTTTCCATAATCTGGCAAATGGAAAAATGACCATAGCTTGTAAAATTGGAAAAACTGGGAATGAGGAATAGAAAAGGGTAACCTTGGATAATTCTTTTAAATTAGGGCAAAACAACAGTTTGTGAGCATTTTTTAAGCATTTCAACTAGAGGGGAAGAATTACAGACCATCAAATCAAAGAATAAAAACATTTTTTTGAGAAAATACAAATTTGAAAATTTAGGGCAACATGGTGCAAGATAAAAAATGGCACCAACATTGGCTCTTGCTTGGGGATGGGCACTCCCAGTGAGTGCCGCAAGGACAAAACGTAGGACCAAGTGCCAACATACTCCATTGGGTATAGGAGTCATGAACCAAAATCACCAAAAACTAGCTGAGAAGCCGACAAAAATGGCTGCCACACAGCAAGGCAAACCAAAAACTGACAAAACACCAAAAATAGAGTAAAACCAACAAATATACACTGTACAAGCGGTGCCTACCTCAAATTTGGGGAATTAATCCAAGAAATGCTTTAGATGCCTTTCATTAACAAGAAATTCAAGCAATTCTCCATCTAAATCTTTGAGAAAAAAAGGTATGCTCACTAATTATGATATCAAGGAGTAGGTCCCCATCCATAATGCATCAAATTTTCCATGTTTTCCCTTATCTTTCATTTCTGTTGTCCCATAAAAAAACTAGATCTCCAATATTGAAGGCCCTATGAGTGACCTTCTTGTCAAACAATATTTTCAACTTCTCTTGAATCTAACATGGCCTCTGGTGGGATGCTCTTCTCTCCTCATCAAGCTCAATAATCTAATTGGATCGTTGATTTCATATGGGCCAAGCTCTTAATCTTCCAACTGTTGGGAAAATTGAAATGAAGGATAATTCTAGGTGCAAGGGGCAACAAAGCTTGAGGTCCCTACACCAATTCAAATGGGCAATCACCAGTAGCTCTTTTAGGAGCTATCCTATATCCCCAAACTACAAATTTTCAATTGTTCACCCATTTCTTCTTTTTTTACTCCAAGGTTCTTCTAATGATCTTGAACAAATTCTTATTGCTGGACTCAGCCTTGTCCATTCCCTTGGGGGTTATAGTTTGAAGAATAAGTCAGATTGATTCATATTCATTACACATTCCATTAAAGGTTTGGTTCTAAAGCACATGGCATTATCAGCTACAATCTGACTGAGACTCCAAATTTGCATATGATTTATGTTAACAAGAAGTCCATAACTATTTGGTGTGTTGCTTTCTTGGTGGGGATTGCATCTACCCACTTTATAATATATCCAGTGGCTATGAGGATCCACTTATGGCTAGCACTAGAAGGATCTGAAATCTCACCAATGAAGTCCAGCCCCCATTGCTTGAAAGGAGCTTCAATTGATACAGGCTGCAAAGGAAGGGATCCTAAAGCTTTTAGTCTTCTAGAGAAACGTTGGCAACTATCACATTTTCTAACTAGCTGGGTTGCATCTTTGAAGAGAGTAGGCCACCAATAACCAGCTCTCAAAAATATTTGTGTTCTTACTATTCCAGCAAAGTTTCCTCACAAACTCCCCCATGGAAATCAACAACTATCTTGGGAGCTTCATCTGTAGTTATGTATTTCAAGAGGACACCTCAGGGTTCTTCCAAGCCAGCCCAAGGTCGTGTGATGATATATTTTTGAGAAGTCAACTTGAGGGATCTTTTCTGATTTTTATTTAAATGATCAGGATAGAAAAGGTTGTCTGAGTGGTAAAAATATTATATCCTTATACCACTCTAGAACTTACCAATTTTATGCTACCCTTTATTCTTCTACTTCATTCACTTCTAAAGTCTGTAGGTTGCTCTCAGCACATGAGCTTAGCAAGACCCAAACCTCTACCAACTTGAGGTTTGGATGTTCATATCATACTCCTACAATTTTTTCACCCATCTACACATTTTACTTGAGATCTCCATTTATGATAAGATTTCTTTACCACGATGTGGGGTGAACATAAGTCACACACAACTATTGAACTCAATATATAAGGCCTGAAAACCTTTGTTGCTTTCACCAAGGCAAATGCTTGTTTCTCCATGATTGTATACTTCATCTCAGTTGCTGTAAAGCCTTACTAAAGAAGGAAATAGGTCTCTCAGCCCCCATTCTATCCTTTTGCAGCAAAATAGAAGCAATGGTATACTCAGAGGCAAAGGAAAATATTTGAAAAGCCTCTCGTAGTTTGGGGCTGCTAAAAACAGGTGCATGTTTAAGTGCATCCTTAATTCCTTCAAAAAACTTGAATGACAGCCTCCTCCCACCTGATAACTTGGTCCTTATTTAGCATGCTTATGATTAGAAGAGTCAACTCAGTAAGTTGGAAACAAACCCTTCTAATAAAATTAATTTGACCAAAGAAAGATTGGATGCCTTTCTTGGTTCTTGGGATAGGTACTTTGCTGATTGCTTCCAATCTTCTCAGGGTCTATCATAATACCATCTTTTGACACAATGTGAACCAAGCAGCTTGGCCTTTTGCATGCCAAAATGAAACTTCTTTGGATTAAGATAAATTCCATACTCCCTACATCTGATCAACATCTTCTCTAAGTGCTGCAAATGATCACCTCTCTACCTTGTAAAACACAGTCACATCATCTTGGTAAGCTGCAATGAGATCATTGATGTAACCAACAAAAGAAACATCCCTTTCTCTTTGAAAAGTGGCACTAGCATTCATCAAACCAAATGGCATCCTAAAAAAAAACATATGTTCCCCAAGGAGTAGGTGAATGTTTGTCTTAAGTTTTTCTGATTCTTGACAACCACTTGATTATATCCAGAGAAACCATCCAATGTAGAAAGCAACTCAGACCCTGTCACAAGATGCAACATATTTTCCTATTTGGAAAGGAATAGTTTTCCTTCATGGATTCTTGTTTAGATTTCTAAAATCCACATAAAGTTTGATGTCTCTGTTATTCTTTCTGACTGGCACAAGGTTTGTGACCAAGATGAATATCTAGTGGCTAAATAATACCATCCATCTTCTCAACTTCTTTAACTCTCTTGCATTTTTATGGGAGATAAGTGGATTAATTGGCCTTTACCTCTGTCTGAATGCTTAGTTTTGGCCTCAAGAGGGATTCATGTTGAAACAAGTCTTCTCTATATGATTTTAGCTCGGAATAGGACCAATCAAGGTAGTCTTGATATTTTTCAAGAGTTGGGCATAGGATTGTTTTTCTCTGTAAATATAAATTACTGCGTGCCCAACCAAAATTCCTTGGTTACCATTAGTGCCCAAGTTATGCTCTTTCCCCAGCCCTTAACGGTAGACATGTTCATTTATGATGCCAATAATTCAGTGTTAAAATGTACTCAAGTGCCAACAAGACCTCTAGGAATGGGTATTGTTGGTTTAAAATTGGATGATGTCTTTCTCAAACAAAGTTTCTCTTCCTTCAGTCCGGAGACCAGGCAGTACTACACAAGCAATATTGATAATTTTAAAACTCACCTTGGTTTTGGCAAGAACCTTAGCACGTGAGCACATGCATCTTAAAAACTTGCCATGGTTCACATTATCAGGCGGACAGTCTGGCACTAGTTGCAACTTCAATGTGTATTCACAAAAGGTGAAATGGTTGTATTTCCCAAATCTCGAACCCAGCATGCCCAACTGTCAGCAGCAGCATTGAGACCTCTATTATGATACAATGTTAAGGAATCAAAGACATTTCAAGTAGATCCAAATACATGTGTTATATTGTTTCATACAGCTGATTTTTTAGCAGATGTTTTCTATTTGTTTGAAAACCAACACTGAGTATGTTTTAAACAATATCTTTCACGCCATACTTCCATGAATTTAACCCCAAAAAACAATGCCTCCTGCTCAGCAAATTTTAGGCATTCAAAATTAAGTTTGAAAGAAAAATGTAAAACTCTGGCTAAAACTAGGAGAAAGCAGAACTATACAGCCCATTTCAAAATTTGGAGCAAGCTCCATCAATAGCAATGTCCAAGGAGAACCTCCATATCAAGCCCTTTGATTGTCCATCTATTTTCTTTTCCATTAGCAAAAACAATGAAATTCTTAGAATCCACATCTAACAAATAACACTTCATAGGGAGAATAGTGGGATCTTCATTAGGTGCAACATATTCTTTTCATAGATCTTGACAAGGCTGCCCTCAATGAGGAATAGTGAAAAAGAAATCATTAGACACTCCCTCCAAACTTGCCAGCCCACTTTCTTGGGGCCAAAAGAATACCCCATTCAGGGCAAGCAACACTCACAACATCCAATTTAATTTCCCCATGGATAGATGACAAGCTGCTACTAACAGGACTGCCAATACCAGGACCTTACACAACCAACAACAGGCCAACTTTATTCTTGATTCCATGAAATACATTGCCAGAGGCTGTAATCATTGAGTCTAACTCATTAATGACTTCTAGCGGCATGAACATTATAGGATTGCACCGGAATTCAAATACAATTGTGAATTAGTTTATCCTTATGATCAAAGTTGTTGAAAAATGGATCAACATTCAATGGGGAATCAACCCCAAGATGTCCCCAAATATACCTCAGTGTCTCCTAAGATCTTCGACTGTGGTAGTTTTCAAAGCAATAATTATCTGAGGTGGGGTTTTCAAAACAACATTACATTCTCCTAGAGTAGGAACTTCTCTTCTCACATCCAAGTACTCAAATATACTCTTCTTATGCTTCAGAATTCTAGCAACTCAATGGATTGGAACAACTCACTTAATTGGCTCAATCTTGTCTATGTCATAGGGGACACTCTTTGAAAAAAAATAGAGTGTTGTGGAAGGAGACAAGAAGAGTCACTGATAGTAGTGGATTCGTGGTAGCTTGGGAGTGAGGCGGACTGTAATTTTTTTAGGATTAGTCAAACTTTGTGACAGGGCTTCTATCATAGGAGCTGATTTTGGAATGATATGAGGAAGGGTGTTAGGTCTTGGCTTGAGGCCCAAATCCCTTAACAACCTTGTTCAGGTTATTACTCTTTCTCTTGAGCTACCAACAACATTACATCAACAATTGGTCTATCTGCATTCAAAGGGAACCACCATATACTTCTTTTGCATCAAAAGCTATTAAGTATTCAAGTCATGTTAGGAATTTCAAAAAATGCACTACATCAATTCAGAGCATGAGGGGGAAGACAGTTAAGTTGGACCCAGTAATGCAAACCCAAAAGGTGGAATTTACAGATGTCTAGCACATTATTACTTCAGAGATGTGATCCTCCTTATGAGCTTGAAGAACAACCCATCATGCAAAATATCAATCATCAGTTACATCATCATTATTAGCGTACTTTTGTTGGTCCAGATTTCCATAGAGGATCGGAAATACACCTATCACACCAATCAAATCAGTAACCTCTTCAACAATAGAAACATAGAAGTAAGGGATCAAGAAAACACTCTTCCTTCACGTGCTTGAGGATGATCTATTTGTAGATCCAACATGTCCTCTACTTTTCCATCACAAACATTGTGTACTCATCCATGTAGTACAAATCTATTTGGGCTGTGCCTAGATGACCCTTGTGAAGGACCTCCCAATTCCCCGTCTCAGGCTTTGCAAATTGTATGAGATTCGTTGAAGCCCTCCAAATTTTTCACCTTTCTAAATAGCACCTTTTCTAGCTCTGAGGTTTTTAAATGTTTATCAATTCACACCATCTCTCTTGAGAGGTTTCCCAATTCTGTGATTATTGTTCTCAATTTGAAGAAGTGCAAATAGTGAAAGCTGGTCTTTAGATTGGTAGCGGTTCAGTTATTATGGAATAGTTGACTTGATTCTTATCAAATGGCATCTACATATTTGGATTTAACAAGATATCATAACAACGGCCGTTAGATTAACTGGCAAGCCTTCTCAAAGTTTTCCCAACCTTGTGTTGGAGTCATGAACTAACTCATGGGGTGGGGTTCTTCTTGATATTCTCAAATTTAGACAGAGAAAACCTAGGTAACTCTTGTCACCATATTGAAATAAATGCATTTTTCATTCAGGCCCATGAGCACTAGAATTATCCACCATAGAGCCTTGTACAAATCACGTGAGCATAT